>QYAP01000711.1:0-17017 GCA_003988905.1 Hymenotorrendiella dingleyae
GGGAATAGGTTCATGTAACATAGTCTTAGCTTAGCACGTCTTCGTAGCCTCTGGGAGCTCTTTTATAGGCGATAATTTGAATAAAAAAAATAAAAAAAATCACAACCTGGGTCGTCAAACCTGCACGCTTTGTACATTGCTGATGTTTACACGGATAGTCTCTCATTATCTCTCAAGAAGTTTGGGCGAAATAAATGCGGATTGAATTGGACTACATTGATGTCATTCGCTGGCACGCCTACCTCGCTAACTTACCCTGCTCAAATTTCCAATTCGAATTTTGCACGCAATATTCAACGAAATGGGGCCCAAGCAAAGTCCGTGACTTGGTCTAAACCTGGGACGTTTAAAGACAGTTTTATCGTCATTTTACGGAAACACATCCTGCCGTCTCAAAAAATGGGAGGTTCTATTCAAAATTTATATTCTAGCTTTCTCTTTGAAATGCTGGGCACTCCTCGTCTCCCGATCCAAACTCAAATTCTTCGAGACGAGACTTGCCAAAAGGGCAATCCCTGAGAATGCAGCAATGACAATGAACAGCGTGTCGATAGCATCGGCCATCATGATTCTGTATATAGTCTGGACCTGGACAGGAAAATTTTCCATAAGCGCGTAGGCTTGCTCGGCTTGTCGGTATGACAGAATGTACTCGGCTGAAATATTCCCTGATGATATTTCTTTGTTGAGGTGTTTGGTCCACTGGTTTTGGAATACGACACCGCCGATTCCAACGCCGAAAGATTGGCCAAGACTGAGAAGGAAGGATATCATAGCGGTTGCCTATTTGCAAGTTAGTAAGTTTCCAAGGATTGATTTTGTGCCTACTTGCCATTGGGACATCCTGATCAGTTTGACAAGCCTGGATTGCGCACATTCTTCCCGGGAAAAGCTAGGTCTGTTAACATTAAATGAATCGAAGTGCGCAATAAAAACATACCACGCCGGCACCAATAGCGTAAACCACTTGAACCCCGTACTGCGCTCCCCGGGGAGAGTTGATTTTAAGCTGGGTCATCAAGGAGAAACCGACTGTGACGAATAGCCACGCAACAGAGTTAACACTTCTGAATCTTTGGAGCTTATCTATGAGAAAGCCACCAGCGGCGGCAGTCACAGGGACAAAAACTGTTCCTGGCAGAATTGCGACCCCCGCTCCTACAAGGGAGTGCCGCTGTGTAGTGAGAAACTAAATTGTCGAAAGTGAGTTTTCGAAGTTTTTCTAGGGGATTTAATAGCTCACATATTGTATCAGGTAGTACTGCATAGCCCATAAGACAAAGCCTAGACAGAATGAAGAGACCATAGCAGCTGCAGCTGTTCGGCTACTGAAAATCCGAAGTGGTATCATTGGTTCCGCCGGAAACTTGTGCTCGTAAATCACAAAAGCGATTAAACCGAAGACACCAATGACGATACTTGCAATTATACTGCCTGAACTCCAGGCATGAAGAACACCACCGCTCGTTATGCCGTAAAGAAGTGAAATCAAAGAGCATGTTAAAACTCCAATCCCAATCCAGTCTACACGCTTTAGACGATCGAGAATTGACAGTGGCTCTGACTCGAGATGAATGAAAAAATATATACCAGCAGTTGCGGGAATGCATAGTGGAAGGTTTATGTAAAATATTCTGAGGATTGTTAGCATTGCAAATATGTTTTAGTCGTAGCCACTTACATTCTCCACGAAGCTCGACCAGCAATTGCTGCTCCCATGAGAATCCCGGCGATGAGTCCAAGCGCAGACGCGAGAGATATGATTCCAATATACTTACCTCGCTCACGAAGCGACACCATATCAGTGATGATGATGCTTCCTATAGCATTTATACCACCTGCACCTACTCCTTGAAACTACATGAATCGAACGGTGTTAGCCAATGGCTCCATCACATTTTCATTTCGCAAATTTGTCTTGTACAGCTATACTGTATCCTCAAACTTATAGGATTGGAAGACTTACCACTCGGGCAGTTATCAACCACTCCACGCTTTGTGCTGTTGCACAAAACAAACTCGCGACTGTAAACACCACCATCGCAAATACCAAACACGCTTTTCTCCCAAAGACGCTTGACAATGTGCCGTATAATGGCTGGCTAACTGCTTGAGCAAATAAAAATCCAGAACCCATCCAGTATGCCGAATTGGAATTGGCGTTCAAGCCGCGTGCGATAGCTGGAAGTGCAGTCGCAACAATGACAGTATCCATGGTGGATATAAACTCGCTAGCCATGATGGAGCCATAGGCAAGCATGAACGAGAGAGACTTTTTCCTTGATTGAATCTCGCTGTCCTTTTCCAAAGTTTCGGGCAGAGCGGGTGGGGTTGTGGACCGCAAATCCTCAAGGACAAGGGTTTCGAGCTTTACGTCCGCCATGTTTGTCGAAGCCAATGCCATTCGAGTACTATTGTGATGGCTTAAGCGTGAATGGTGATAATTGGAGTTCTTTGCGACTTCATGCTGTTGCTCCTTTCAAAAGCTGCACAACCAGGTGCTGAGATACCTATTGATTTTCGGGTTTGAAAATAACGCCCAGGGGTCTGCCATTACTTCCGCGCCACTTTGAAAAATGTGCATCTTCAATACGAAATTAGGTTAGTATCAATCAAGGCCAATGTCAGATCTCACTGTGTGGGTCGTACAAAGTACAGGGTGCGGCCGCATCGGATTGGACGAAACACGGGGACTTTAGGCCGTCAATACAATTTCTCCCCTGTTTTTACAGCAAAAAGCCCCCTGTTATATGATGGCTTCAGGGTGGATCATCCAATACCATGCGGCGGCACCCTGTACCACTTGTAATACCCCCGCAATCTTGGCCCCCAGACGCGGTCAAATAACTGTTTACGTGGACCAGATTGACCAGCGAACGCCACAAAAGGACTGCATTAAAGATCATCAATGGCTTATTCTTACCCGAAGTTAGGACTAAATGGGATTTTTGTAAGAGTTTAAATGGCGCAGTTGCAAGCTGAAGCTGATCGATGTAACTCTGTCTGAGTCATCACAGAACACATGTTTCACCGAAAAGCCCAGGTCGTGTGCTCAAGTACCACTTTATGTGTTTCGAGACTTTACACGAATTCTCCCACGCTTTTCGTTGCAGGAAAAAGAAAGTTTTATTATCGAGTTGTGGCTCGGTCGGTGGTCGCTCAGGGGCTCGCCGGAAGCAGGTCAGGTGACTACGTAGCCTAATAAGAGCAACTACCGGTAGGTAAGCTATTGATTGTGCTCAGAAAGGGGGAAATCTAGACTTGCTGGTTATCCACTTCCCATATCTTGCTATCTGACGGAACATTAAATTCTTATCTCAGACTCTTAATTAGTAAGCTTGATGCAGCAATCCAAGCGAAGGAGGTAGCTGTGTCGAAGTCACGTGTCGAGCTGAAGGCCCGACACAAACCTTGATCCTTTTTTGTACCCAAGTAATCAAAAACAGCTAAAGTTCCTTGAATCAATTTCACCATCAGTTCAATCTCCCTTTTATCCAGTTTCGTCTCTCCAAAATTCGCTCGTTTCAATCTTTTTGCAACTGAAGCACCCGCAATGTCAAATATTCCTGTTTCGATCAATGGCAACTTGGGAATCGAGGATATATTCGGCCCCAAGTTCCTCAATATACCTGGCATAATACCACACCTCACGCTGGTCTGTTTTTCAGCAGCATTCTATCAAGTTACCTACTCGATTTTGGGGCCTCTCTTGTACCGTCTTCTCAAATCACACAATCCGAAGTCTCCGCCAACAGAACTTTCCTATTTTTACTGGAATATCAACACCGTCAGCATTATGCAATCCATTGTCAACACATCCTTGGCGACATATTTGCTACTCCATACCGAGTTCAGAAGTGGTTTGACGGCTCAAGAACGAATTTTGGGGTACCATGAAAAGACAGCTGCAGCACTTGCGATTTCGACGGGATATTTTTGTTTCCACCTTGGGCAAAGCTTAGTGCACAGAAAGATTGAAGGGAAACTAATGGTTGCACATAGTATGTGTGCTTTGTGGGCCGTCTCTCTGGGATTTGTAAGTGGTTGATTCCTTGCACATGCAGCGCGCGAGTTCTCACATAAATAGCGGCCGCTCTCAATGCATTACAACGCAGCATTTATGATTTGGGAACTTCCCAACATTTTCCTAAATATCCAGAGGCAGTTAGACAGTTTGGGCCGACAAAAAACCTGGTTGCGAAGTGCCAATAGATTCTGTCTCTTGGTAACTTACGCCACCGCGAGGCTCGGCGCCGGTACTATCACACTTATTCAGATGTCAAAAGACATGGTTCTTACCGCCAGAGATCCTCAAATAGCTGAATCAGCACATAATCTGGCGCCTTATCTCCACAGCGTCAGTGATGGCGAAAGGCACGCAGTGAGATTTCCTGTTTTGCTTGCCGTTGTACAGCTTGGCGCAATGATGACGTTACACGCTCAAGGATTTTATTGGTTTTCGAAGATAGCCGCAAAGGGCGATTTGGTGAAGAAAACTTCGTAGTTAGCCATTTCGTACTAGTGGTGGATATTAGATGACGATTGGGAATCTTACGTGTGTCTCAAGGTTGCACGGGTAATACCCCGGATTCTCTCGGCGACAAGTCCGAGTTGAGGAAACCTTTCCGAGGAACACCATCTAGACCGTACCGATTTATGAAACATGGCACACAGTTAGACGATGGGGCAGAGATGTGTAACTGGAGGCGTAGAATCCTAGGAATTATGTGAGCTACTGCAGAGTCTGTCTCTTTTTGGTTCAGAGCTGAATATTGATAAACGGTAGCCCCGGTTAGAAGGGCCTACTCGTTGCGTTCTGGTTTGCTCTTCAGCCTCCAGCAGATCCTGTATAAAATGAATGTGCTCGCAGAGAGCCCTAGCAGAATGGTAACCTTGCTATTCAAGTGAGGTTTTAATTTCTTAATTACCAAAAATTGCAAGCCCGCGATATCAACCAAAAGTTCTGCTCTTTTTCTTTTTAAAAGCTTTGTCCAAGCAAACTCTTCTTGGCTACTGAGGTACGAAGAATTCCATAAAAAGGTTCATATCGATTCAAACGCGCAAAGGCAGTATGGGCGACTCACGTGAGTGTGACGACGAAGGCCCTCGCTTCGAGGGTAGCCGCAGGAGGAGAAACCAGCCTCCTCCCCCAGTAGCGATTGTTGGAATGGGCATGAGGCTCCCAGGTGGTGTAAATTCTGCTTCCTCTCTATGGGACCTTCTCATCAACAAGCGCAATGGGCGGTGCGTTGTGCCGGAAAGTCGATACAACATTGATGCCTTTCACAAAGTCCACAAAGCACCTGGCTCAGTCGCTTCAAAATACGGCTATTTTCTTCAAGATGAAGTCGACCGTTTCGATGCAGCCTTTTTCTCAATGAGCAAAACCGAAATTGAGCAGATGGATCCTCAGCAGAGACTGCTACTTGAGGTTGTTTGGGAGTGCATGGAAAGCGGTGGCCAGAAAGATTGGCGTGGCGGTAATGTTGGATGCTTCGTCGGAGTGTTTGGAGATGTAAGTCTTTGAAATCACAGCCTGCGGTTATGTACCAATAACAATAGGACTGGCTTGATATGAGATCAAAAGACGTGCAAAACACAGGACTTTACAGAATTACTGGATCAGAGTCACTTGGAGTTAGCAACAGGGTCAGCTACGAATTCGACTTGAGAGGTCCAAGGTAATTTTTCTCTCCCCCAGAATTGCTCATTTACTTACTGTGTAAGCATGACAATTCGCACAGGATGTTCTGCCTCTCTCATAGCTGTGCATGAAGCATGCCAGGCACTTTACAGCGGAGACTGTACGTCAGTAATTTCTGCAGGCACAAATCTGATTCTTACACCGACTATGACGATGGCGATGACCGAGCAAAATGTGCTTTCTCCAGATGGCATTTCCAAGTCGTTTGACGCAAACGCAAATGGATATGCGCGAGGGGAAGGTGTAAATGCAGTGTTTCTCAAACTCCTCTCTGATGCTGTTCGGGACGGCGATCCGATCCGAGGCGTCATTCGCGCCACGGCCACTAACCACGATGGCAAGACGGCTGGTTTCACTATGCCGAACTCAGAGGCACACGAGGCCATGATTCGGCGGACCTATCAAGTTGCTGGCATTGAGGAATTCTCTCAGACCGGCTTCGTAGAGTGTCACGCGACAGGAACTCCGATAGGTGACCCTATCGAGGCAAACGCCGTCGCTCGTGTGTTTGGAGGAAATGAAGAGGGGATCTATATCGGATCAATAAAACCAAATGTTGGTCATAGTGAGGGAGCCTCAGGGATATCAAGCTTAATGAAAGCTGCCCTCGCCCTTGAGAAGAAGATAATACCGTCCAATATATTCTTCGACATACCAAACCCCGAAATTCCTTTCGAGAGCGCGAGATTGAAGGTCCCAACAGAAAGTGTACCATGGCCACAAAGCAAGGCGGAGCGTGCATCGGTAAACTCATTCGGAATTGGTGGTTCTAACGCACATGTTATTCTTGAATCAGCCGAATCGTATGGCATCAGTCCAAGTCGGAGTCTAAAGCAGCATTCTCAAACACAACTGTTACTATTCTCATCACAGGATCAAACCTCCGTTGTACAGGGCCTTCGGCGTCATGAAAGTTACGTTGATGCGAATTCAAGCTTGCTGGCAGATCTCTCCTACACACTCGCTATTCATAGAGACCATATGCCATATCGAACGTTTGGCATCAAATCGATAGGTACGCCTATGCAGATTGCAACACCCGTCAAAATCAAAGCCGTGCCAAAATTGGTTTTCGTATTCACCGGACAGGGAGCTCAATATCCTGAAATGGGTAAAGAACTGATCAGAGAATTTCCGGTCTTTGTCCGTAGTATCAAGGAAATGGAAAAGGCCTTAGCTGAAGTGGATCACCCACCTTCATGGTCGATTCTTGGTCGGTATCTCCTGCATATACCAAGTGAACTTGGCTAATCAGCTGCTATTTAGATGAGTTGATGAAACCGGAAGAACAAAGCCAAATCGCAAAGTCCGAGTTCGCACAGCCACTTTGTACAGCCCTCCAGATCGGCCTGATCGACATATTAAAGCAATGGGGCCTCAGTCAAGATGCTGTAATTGGCCACAGTTCAGGTGAAATTGCCGCCGCATATGCCTCTGGAGCAATTACTGCATCGGAAGCCATCAAAATTGCGTATTATCGTGGGCGAGTTACGAATGAAGTTCATATTCCTGGTGGTATGGCGGCTGTAGGACTAGGTAGAGATGATGTGGCAGCATTCTTGCAGACAGGTGTAGTTGTTGCTTGTGACAATAGCCCCGAGAGCGTCACTCTCTCTGGAGATGAAGCGGCACTTGACACCGTGCTCATTAACATCAAGAAGAGCAAGCCTCATGTTTTTTCAAGAAGACTGCGGGTGGAAATGGCTTACCATTCTCGTAGGTCTCAGGATGTGCCTACTTAAGTATACCTCTTAGACTGGATTTATGCCTCGAGACCCTGAAATGGTTTGGCGGCTTTCGGGGTCTTGAGACGTCAATTCAAGCTAAGAGATATATTCTGTTCTCAGTTCAACGGCTAACAATCGCTGCAGATCATGTACGCGGCATCGGAAAAGCCTACGGATCTCTTTTGAACTCGCTAGTAAATGCCCAAAAACCAATTGTGCCATTTTACTCAACCGTTACCGGGGCTCTAGAGATGGGCGCAGGTGTGCTAGGTGCTTCTTACTGGCGGACGAATCTCGAATCGCCCGTTTTGTTCCACTCGGCTGTCAAGTCTTATTTGGCAGATGCGACTTCGGACACCATGTTTGTGGAAATTGGGCCCCAGTCAGTCCTCTCCCAGAAAACGTCGTGTATAGAGGACAGTACTGACTAGGCACAGTTCTGCTCTAGGTGGGCCATTGAGGCAGATATTCAAGGCAGCGAAGAGCCCACATGAGCTTTCTTATGCACCATGCCTTGAACGCAACAAAAACTGTACAGTATCGATGCTTGCGTTGGCCGGAACTCTTTTCCAGAGAGCTGTGCCTCTGAAGTTGACAGCTATTTTCCCAAAAGGACAAGTATTGACAGATCTTCCAAGTTATCCATGGAACCACGATGTCAAGTATTGGAGTGAGAGTAGAGTCGCAAAAGAATGGCGCGAGAGAAAATTTGCTCGCCACGAGCTCCTTGGGACACGAATTCTCGAAGGAAACGATCTCGAGCCAACGTGGCGAAATATGCTAAGCCTAGAAGATGTTCCCTGGATTAGGGACCACAAGCTGAAAGACGACATCGTATTTCCTGGAGCTGGTTATATAGCCATGGCTGGAGAAGCTTCCAGGCAGCTTTCCGAGGCGCAAGACTACACTCTGCGAGATTTCATTATCCAAAGGGCTTTGGTGATGAAAGAGGCCTCAAGTGTGGAGATGGTGACTTCTTTCCGGCGTGCTCGGTTAACAGACTCACTCGAATCGGAATGGTTTGATTTCAGCATCTCCTCGTTCAGTGGATCGTGGGTAACGCATTGCTCCGGTCAGATTCGTGGCGGCGGAGAAAAACAAGATCCGATTACAATTATTCCTCTTCCAAGAGCAGTTCCATCTCTGTATGACGAGCTGAAAAATGTTGACCTCAATTACGGCCCAACGTTCCAAGGGTTGAGACAAATATCAGCACAACCAGGATGCAATACGGCAGCTGGAACCCTCTTAGCACCAGCGGCCAAAATTGAGGATTCATATCAACTCCATCCAACAACGATTGATTGCTGTTTACACTTGCTATTTGTTGCAGTCTCTGAAGGGGTAACGCGACGAGTTGATCGCCTTTTTATACCAAGTGAGTCAGATACAATGGGGGACGTGTAGTACTGAATGCTTGCTAATCATGTCACCACCACCTCTAGCCAGGATTGAAAATCTCTACGTACGAAAGACATCTTTAACCTCAAACTTACGCGGGCGAGCGACCTGCTCTTTCAAAACGACTTCATCGATAACTGGAGACGTCGTCGTGAATTCAGAGGATGGAGAGGCTATGTTGGCGTTAACGGGCGCGACGCTCTCCCCAATCGAGAATGAATCCGACAACACAGACAACATGGCAGCAGCCGAGATCCATTGGGTGCCAGATATAGATTTAATCCCCGCTGAAACCCTGATCCGCCCTAGCGGAGACGAGGAAACAACCCAAGGCTTGCTCATAGCAGAAGAGCTATGCGTTCTTTGTATGGTGGAGATGAAGGATCGAGTAGTGTCACCAAATCGGAATCTGCCGCATTTGGAGAAATTCCACGCCTGGACTGTGTCACAGCTTGATTGTGCAGGTAATGAAGCTCATATCATGGCCGATATTGTGAAGGAAGCGACCGCAATGAGCTCTTCTCAGAGGCGTGCGAAGATTGAGGCGCTCAGTCACCGCACCGGAAAAGCCTCTTCGATTAACAACTTGGTGCGAAAGGTTTTCGACAACTGGGAAAACCTCCGGACCGGTACAGTTGAGCCACTTGAGACACTTCTTCAAGATGAAGGTCTGACGAAAATGTACGATCTTTTCAACGAGCTTTCAGACAATGGTGATTTCTTCTCCAACCTCGGCCACTGTAACCCAGGCCTCAGAATTTTGGAGATTGGCGCTGGCACTGGAGGGACCACATCACATATTTTGAAAGCCTTGAAGGCTGCCAACGGGACTCGGCTGTACTCTGAATATTGTTACACTGATATTTCGAGTGGATTCTTTGAAACCGCCAAAGAGAGATTCGCGGAATATTCTCAAATTGAGTTCTCGGTTTTGGACATTACGAAGGATCCGTTTGAACAGGGCTTTGCAGGGAAAGAATTTGATTTGATCATTGCGGCGAACGTCCTCCATGCGACTCCATGTTTGAACACAACGCTTATCAACGTCCGAAAATTAGCGGCTCCGGGTTGTCGACTTTTTCTCCATGAACTAAATTTAGACATGATGAAGTCCATCAATTTCATTGTCGGAATCCTTCCCGGTTGGTGGTTGGGCGAAAACGACAAGCGCGTAATTGAACCATATGTTTCTCCTTCACGATGGGATACCGAGCTTCGCGCGGCGGGGTTTTCGGGGACGGATACAGTCGTGTTAGACAACGATAGTGGCTACCACCTCAACGCCAATATGATATCTCGGCCATCAATAGCAACTCCCCCTGTTGAAAAGACGATTGGCATGCTGACCAAGTCAGGCAGCACGATAGAGACTGCCGAATTGGAACAAGTCCTTGTCCAAGCAGGCTACAAAGTCGAGTACTATACGATAGAAGATCGACTACCAGACAATCAAGACATCATCTCCGCTCTTGAGTTAAGCGAGCCGTTTTTCAACGACATCACTTCCAGAATTTTACTTGATTTTCAAAAATTTGTAGGAGGGCTGAACACCAATCGACTTCTCTGGTTAACCAGATCGTCGCAAATCGGCTGCACGGATCCACGGTTCAGCCTTGTACTGGGACTAGCGCGTACCTTGAGAGCAGAGACGTCAGGTTCGTATTCAGAATGCCATTTTCTTTTAACATACCTATAGGTAGTTTTGGTTTGCTGACCCCGAAATCCAGTAAATTTCACGACGCTGGAACTTGACACTCTCGGAACACAGGGTTTCAAATCCGTTCTTGCGGTTCTAGAGAAAATCCAGAAGCAAAACACAGGCACCGCTTCCAAAGATATAGATCCAGACTACGAATATGTATTGTCAAACGGAGTCGTAAAAGTTGGCCGGTACAATGCCATGAAGGTTTCTCCTGGTATTTTAGCAGCAGTAGACGAGAAGGCGCCGAAAAAATTGAAGATTGGTAAATTTGGCCTTTTGCAATCGTTGACATGGGAACAGCAGAGCAAATTGCCGGAGCTTGATGAAAGCGAACTTGAAATCGAGCCTCGTTGCGTCGGTCTCAATTTTAGGGTATGCATCTCCCATTTTCAGAAGCAGTGCCCAGAAAATTGCTGACTCGAGTACAGGACGTTTTGTCTTCAATGGGCATTATTGAAGAAAGCAAGAACGGCCTCGGCCTTGAAGCATCTGCTATCGTCCGAGGAGTAGGTCGTGGTGTTAAGGACTTTGCCATCGGAGATAGGATTATGGCTTTCGGTAGCGGATGCTTCAGTACGAGAAGACGGATTTCATCGTTACTTTGCGCAAAAGTACCAGATTGGATTAGTGATGAGGAGGCCGCAACGATGCCGACCGTTTATAGCACTGTGGTACACTCCTTGCTGAATCTTGGTAATCTACAGAAAGGCCAGGTAAATATGTTTCTTCCGAACTGTCCATACGAACTAACGATCCGCAGACTGTCTTGATACATTCGGCATGTGGGGGTGTTGGCTTAGCTGCGATTCAGATTTGCAAATTTCTTGGTGCAATAGTAGGTTTGGACTTTAGCACATCTGCCAGATGAACACTAACAGTCTTGTGAGGTATACGCTAGCGTTGGAAGCGAGGAGAAAGCTCATTTCCTTCAGACCACTTTCAACATTCCACGAAACCGTATCCTGTACTCTCGAAACGCATCATTCCTTCCCGATCTCATGAAGGAGACGAAAAATAGGGGAGTGGACCTAGTTCTAAACTCTCTTTCCGGCGAACTGCTACACGCATCGTGGAATTGCGTAGCCGCTGGAGGTAGATTCATTGAATTGGGAAAGAGAGACTTCATCGGTCGGGGCAAGCTCGCCATGGATATCTTTGAGAATAACAGGTGAAGAAGCCCCCAGAATGAATCTCGAGAGATGAGAAAACTAAGACGAGGCTGTAGATCTTTCTTTGGAGTGGACTTGAACCAGTTTACACCAGAACAATGCCAACCGTAAGTTTCGTCTCTCCCAGTAAACGTACTTTTCTAAGCATGATTCAGTCTTTTGCAGAAGACAGTACAACTGCTGCAGGACGGGAAAATTCGTCCCGTTAGTCCTACAAGACTATTTCAAGCGGCAGAGATCGAGGATGCATTTCGTTACATGCAAAAGGGAAGCCACATAGGCAAAGTCGTTGTCCAGATGCCTGATAATTTCGATGCTACCGCCACCACTGTCTCGTCGCAGAAATTTACACTCAGTCCTCAAAAGACGTATTTGCTCGTAGGTGGCCTAGGGGGTTTAGGAAAAGCAATTTCGACATGGATGGTTGAATGTGGGGCACGACAGTTTGTGTACTTGTCGAGATCTGCAGGGTCTGAAAAAGATCTTCCATTCATCCACGAACTTGAAGTACAAGCGTGCTCGGTGAAGACCGTGGCAGGAAGTGTTTCCAAGGTTGAAGATGTGGAACTTGCGGTCAAGGCAGCAGATTCTCCTATCGGAGGGGTGCTGCAAATGTCCATGGTACTACGCGACACGCTTTTTTCTGAGCACACTTTTGAAGACTGGCGCACTATCGTTGATCCTAAGATCCAAGGTACTTGGAACTTGCATCATGCGCTGAAAACTCAGAACTTGGATTTCTTCGTCCTTTTCAGCTCCATATCTGGCATTATTGGGATAAGAGGCCAGACTGCTTATGCCGCAGCAAGCACTTTCTTGGATTCTTTTGTTTCGTATAGGCACGGACTGGGCCTTCCTGCTTCCTCCCTTGATATTGGGATGATATCAGGTATTGGGTATATTGCAGAGAATAAATCTGTTCAGGATTCTCTAAATGCGCAAGATTCGCATGCTTTGCTCGAACAAACTCTCCTTGATGCTTTGCAAGTATCAATTTCTAGCAATGCGCCATCACAGAGGTTGGTGATGGATGGGATCTCTAGCCCATGCCAGCTCACTATAGGCCTCCGATCAAGCAAACCTCTCTCTGATCCAACGAATCGATCGATTTGGAAGCACGACAGGAGGATGAGTATCTATCACAACACATCAAACTCGACTGAAGCGACATCGACTTCTTCAGAGGCTGGCTTGAAAACATTTATGACTTCTCTTGAGGCTTCCCCTACCTTGCTTGATAAGCAGGAAAGTTCGATTTTCCTATCCAAGCTAATCGGTACCCAAATTTATATTTTTATGATGCGTCCGATCGAGGAGTTGGATTTCGCCCAGACTTTGGACAGCTTAGGGGTAGATTCCCTCGTCACAATTGAAATAAGAAATTGGTGGAGAAGGACTTTGGGGGTCGAAGCGAGTACTCTGGAGATTCTCGGAGCAGGTACAATTGACGGGCTTGCGAAGCTGGCTATCGAAGGGCTAAAGAAAAAGTTCGCCGGGTAAAAGCAGTAAACACAGGAGCCAACGGTAGACTTTAGAGTTTGCTTATTCGTGTACAGATGAAGCTTTTCGCGATGTATGGTCTCGACAATTTGATCTCCAGCTGTTCGCTTGTGGTCCTCCGCAGTTCTTCCGAATTCGCGTGTTCATCTCCATCCTCTGTGACGCTAGTGTCATCAACGTCCTCACCGCATTCTATCGTCATCTTGCGCCATCTTTCTTGCGAGCAAGCAACAATCCTTCGATTCGCTGAATATTCATGCTTGTCCATATCCTCAAACTAGCGCCGCGCTCGTGTACGAGGGCAAAACTCGCGCTTCGAAGGGATGAATAACGACGGATTCGGGTCCGCGGGCATCTTGCATCGGAATTGGGACGTGGTACGTAATAGGAAGTGTCGAGCATAGGTCCAATCCAGATTTGATTGAAGTCTCCGTCTAGGTTCTTGGTGAATTGATTTGGTGGAGTGCCCGATCGAGATGGCATCGTAATGTACTGGAGAACCTCATCAGTAGATCAACCCACCCGGCCGCATCTTCACAGACACCCCGTTCCGTCAATACGTGGAGCCCATGGCAATCCCTTTCTTTGGAGACTGCATTTTGAGCTGGCATCGCGTCGGGTTCGCGCGTCGATTTGAGTCGTCCTAATCGAGGATGTTCGAAATGGTCGAAGTCGAAATGGAAGGCGAGAAAGCGATTTTTGCTGCGGCAACAATGCCTCGACGACTGTTTATTATTTGCCCCTTTGTGACTGCCGCTCTGCGACGTTCTCGTATTCGAAATGCATCATCGAGGCTCCGAGGGCTCAACGGCTCGAGGGCTCAACCTTTCGAATGATCGATGTGCGAGCTCGCGAGGTCATCGCATGGCCCGTGCACACGCGCATCCTTGCAGGTCATCCCATCACTGCCATCAATAGGAAATACGACTCCCAAAGTCAGTTCTATGTACCCCTCATTCTATGTCATTATATCGCCTCAGTCGACATTCTATAATCATTCATGGCAACCAACTCCCGGTCGGCCGGTTTCAAGAGCGAACCTCGTAATACCTCAAATCTCTGCCATTATTGCTGGCGGTTGACAACTGAGCTCAACTCTCTGAGGAGTTTGCACGCCGGTAAAGGTTACGCCACCGGGCACAACTCAATTCAAGACGGTGAACGCGCTGGTTGTCCTGTCTGTAGCGCAATCTTGAATCGAGTGAAACAAGGGCTGCTCACGCCAAAAATTCGGAATACATGGCTGCAACGAGATTCCGCCGATATCACAGATTTGAGCTTTCGTTTTTATGCCGCACCAGAAGAACAGCTGGACCCTTGGACGGAACCCAATATCAATAGTTTTAATGATGGAAAGCGCAGTTTAAGCCGTATGGTAGTTCGAAAAGGACATGACAAAATCATTGAGTTTCAAATCTATACGACCAAAGGTTGATGCTTCTCACTTTTTCACCCTCTTTCACGCATTTTATGCCCTGCATTTACGCGTCTTATCACAGTTTCCTAACCATTTATCAGACGACGCTTCTTCGGAAATTGTCCGTCAAAGACCACCAGTGAAGAATATCGGAGGACCTATGGCAGCAGTTGCTGCTCGTCAATGTCTTCAAAAATGCTTTGGAGAACATGCTAAATGCCAAGGGGGATCTCTACCACCGCTGCCTACGCGAGTGATAGATGTCGGCGAAAACTTTGGGTTATCGCATTTTATGCATGATTCCACAGTAAAGTTACACACTTCGTCGACCAACGAAAAGGCTCAGTATGTGGCGCTCAGTTATTGCTGGGGCGGTCTGCAAAAGGTTGTTACCACAACCAAAACGCTACCGTTCTTTGAAGAAGGAATGGATGTCAAAAAGTTACCCCAGTCCTTACAGGATGCGATTGCTGTCACTCGAGGACTGAAGATTCGATATTTGTGGGTCGACGCTCTCTGTATCGTTCAGGATGAAACGTCGGACAAGATGCATGAAATGCAGAGAATGGGCGAAATCTACAAGCACGCTACGATCACGGTAGCTGCTGCCAATGCAGCGGGTGCCACGGAAGGATTCCTAAGGCCCGCCGAGCTTACCTTGTCCATCAAGACTGCCATGAAAATCAATAAAGATGGCGAATTTGGCAACATTTGGTTAGTACCACAAACGGATCATGATTACTCCCAGGAGCCTCTTGCTCTACGTGGTTGGGCTTTCCAGGAACAAATCTTGTCGCCACGAATTCTCCACTACGGAACGAAAGGGCTTACCTGGCATTGCCACACCGAGCAATCGCTGCCTGTTTTACCTCATTATATCAACTATACCCTTATCGAGTCTCATCTTCCAACATTCACGAGCGACGAAAGTGATGGGCATAATTTTAAAGTCAACAAAAGTCCAGCGCTAGCAGAACCGCGACAGTCGACGCCTAGAGGAAGTGTTCATGCCGAATTCTGGCCCGATGTCATCAGAGACTATACCAAACGCAATCTAACATTCGCAAGTGACAGGCTCCTTGCCATTTCCGGTGTGGCTTCTGAGTTCTATAAGCTTTCACCAGATGTATATCTTGCCGGAATGTGGAAAAGCGACCTCATCCGACAACTAGCCTGGCGACGAAATACCACGGATCTCCCACCAAAAGCAGAAACCCTAGAAGGCGTATGCGATGTGCCCAGCTGGTCCTGGGCATCGATGAACACCCCCATCGATTTTGGCCGCATGTTTAGAAGCGATGCAGAAGTGACCAGCTGCTCCGTCCAGCCGAAAATCCAATCAGCGCCGTTTGGTGATGTTACCGGGAAGCAACTAATTCTCTCTGCGAGGTTATTGGAGACTACGAAATTCAGGAACGGCGACCAAGTTTACATTTCCCACGCGACCGTTGTTTTGGATCAAGAAAATTCAGCCTCCTATTCATCAGGGCTTTCTGACCATGTCATTCCTTTTTTCGCTGAGCTGAGCTCACCCTGGATTTTCTTGCTGCTTTTGGGGTACAGCTCTCATGGAGGTCTCATTGGTTTAGTTTTGAATTGTGTTAAAGAATCGGCTTTCGTTCGAATAGGGTATTTTGAGTCCGAAGACTTGTGTGATCCCAACACCGGCCTAAGTGACTGTTTCTTGCAGGCGCAGAAGACTACGGTGGAGATCTTGTGATATTGTGTTAACCTTGAGTGGAAGTTCAATGGGTTTTATATTCACATATCGTATTAATTGGGTTACAAGCCCATTCTCTCCAAATTTACATCTCATATGGGAGAACAAAGGTCAGAATAAGAGAGTTAATAGACCATACGGTAAGGAATCTATTCCTCCCAGCCAGCCTCGTGCCTTATTTAGGCTGGGAGGGGAGGATGAAAACACTGGTTTTATATGATTTAGAAGGCGAAGCCATCTATTACGCTAGCTTGCATACGAGCCGCATCCTCATGTGCTTTTTCCCCTCTTACATTCAGAGCTTTACACTATTCCTACTTACCTTCTACTGTATATGCCCTATTAACTCTATCACCCCCATACACCACTAAAAGATTCCTTTGCATAGCTTCAACTTTCTAGAGCGTAGCGAACTGAGCCCCCACGGCAATGGCCGCCGGACGTAAAGGAGAAGAAGAAGAGAAAAGCCGGAGGAATCTAAGCTCGCTTCATTGTTACGGAAAGACTTGCTATTTACGTCCCAGATATCTTGTAATTATAAGAATAGCAGTGAAACTTCCCTCTCTAACCGTCTCTTCTTCCTTCCCTCCTTCCCTCCTTCCCTCCTTCCCTCCTTCCCTCCTTCCCTCCTTCCCTCCTTCCCTCCTTCCCTCCTTCCCTCCTTCCCTCCTTCCCTC
>QYAP01000711.1:17131-36416 GCA_003988905.1 Hymenotorrendiella dingleyae
CTTCCCTCCTTCCCTCCTTCCCTCCTTCCCTCCTTCCCTCCTTCCCTCCTTCCCTCCTTCCCTCCTTCCCTCCTTCCCTCCTTCCCTCCTTCCCTTTTTCCTTCTTCTTCTCTTTCTCTTTCTCCTTCTGCTTCTCCTTCTTTTTCTTCTTCTCCTTCTCCTCCTCCTCCTCCTCTCTTTTCTCGTTATTATTATCGTCCTTGTTGTTATTATCGTTATTATCATTATCATCTTCGTCGTCGTCGTGCGGCTCCGCCATGCGGGCGCGACGGGCGGCCCCGAGGCGATCGGTCCTGGCGGCAACGCGCCAACCAGCGGTCCAGCTTGAACTTCGCGGGCCTCTCGCCCAGCAGCATCTCGGTTTTGGCGACCCTTTTGAAGAGCGCCCGTGGTGAGCCACCCATGTAGTGAGCCCCGAGCTTCGTGTTGAGTAGGATAACTGATCCTTGCATTTCTACTGTGGGAGATTCCTTATATGTGCGCACTAGCGTGCTCGCTAACCAGCACCACGTGCCAACAATTCGCCGAACAAAGTGTCTTCAAACCTACGGAAGAAGAGGAAGCTCCTTTCTGAAGATATACTCCTTTAGCGTAGTACGTGATAGATAAAAATGACAGAGGCTCTATTTTCGGGAGAGGTTTCGTTCACGGAAGAGACCCTCCCGATAATCTCAATTCTCTTTAATGGTCTAGCACAATAAGATCAAAAACGGGAGGGGTTGGCGCTCTAAACCAATTTTAATACGGTACCATACTAATTGGGTTACAAGCCTATTCTCTCCCACCTTTCACCTCATATAGGAGAGAACAAAGGTCAGAATAAGAGAGTTAATAGACCATAAACGCACCTCTCCCGTTCTAGCTTCAATTCTCTATAATGAGTCTAGCATCATAAGCCGCACACACCAATTTGTATGGTATGACAATATATGGGGACGCCAGAATTCTGAGGAGTAATCGGGGATCATACGGGGGACGTATTATTGTCAATTGGGTTCCTGATAAAAAATTTCACAACAAGGTTTAAAATAGAAGTGGATTTGTGCAGATAGATCAGTTGATGCGGTATCAAGATTCCGTATGCTCAAAATTGTCCAAAACGCGACGCCTTTGCGAAGCCAAGAGTACAGTAACTCGAATCCTCGCTAGAATCGCCCAAACAAACCGAACTCCCCATTCGCGTTGTATTGCAAAGTCCTTCGCTCTCCCTCTCACGTCCCATTGGTCCCTGCCCTCATCTTCTCTCTCTCCTCGGTCCTAGCCAACCCCATCTACGATATAAAGCATTTCTCAACCGTAAATAGCGCACTCTCAGACGAAGGCGAAACACAGTCCACCTCAGACGAATATGTAATCTCAAATAGAATATGTAAACCCGTGTATACAACTCCCTACGCAATCGAAGGAACGATAACTCGGAAAGCAGGAACCAGGTGTACATCTTATACATGTACTGACGGAGAACGACTTTGGCGATCCTGGTCTTTTCTTAGTACTGCAAGAGGTAGATGGGAAAGCTGTTGGAACTTACGCAATGTAAAGCTTAAAAATTGTGAAGATAGCGAGGACCACTTGTACATATATGGGAATCACCTCTACCCATCTGAAGGCTGCCAAGAGTGCTTCGTTGGGCCAAGATAGGTTCCATTTTTCGAAGGGATCGAGGAAGAGAGACATGGTTGGTTGATTTGTATGTGCGAGGATTGGGTAAAATTGGGAGGTCGAGTCGCGATCAGTACTGGCGAGTCGAGCTCGGAATGATGTCGCGAGACGTAGATTTGCGTGGTTGCAAGGCTTCAAAGCAACGAAGGACTCGGAAGGAGCAAGTTCTGGATGCCAATATTCCGGTTGCTGGTATTTTTTTCACGTCCAAGAAAGGCGCTCTTGAGTTTTCTGACAGTAAAGAGGGTAGATTTGAGGCAGGTAGATTTGGGGCAGAATTCAGTCGTTGATTGTTGTGTGAGATGCTAACTAAAGTTTACTGGGCAGGAAGGCTATATACTAGCGTGCACAGACCACTTAAAGTGGACCCAATCTCTGGTTCATAGTGGAGACCTAAGCTTCACAAAACAGGAGTGAATCCACTCTGGACTCCAAGAGAAGTGCAGTCTTCACCTTGGCAAAGAACAGAATCCATGGTGTTTGAAAATGGGATAGCTGGTGAATAAAATCACGCCTCTCAAACATTTTGGCTTCGTGAATTCACCAAAGTATTGAGTACCTTTCTGTAGTATTGCTTGTGGAAGTTGAATAAAATATAGGGGTAAAATACTACTAGAATGAGTTTTGAAAATAAGCTATATAGAAGTTAAGGTAGGACTCATCAATACTTTACACAACTCTTTTATCAACATGTCGTGATTTCCCCATCCAACCTACAAGCAACACAACTCTACTCTCTCTAAGTATGGCTAATCCCTTTTCCATCCCCAATACGCAACTAACTTGAAAAAATTATCACCTTCACACAAAACAAAGGTTAAATTGTAAGGATATATTCACCTGCAGTATTCTTGGTTTGAGGCAGATGGATCTCTCTTAGGATGAGGATTTCTATCGCCTGATTTATGTTCGCTCTGCCATTTGTTGACGTAAGAGTATAGAAAAGAACAAGGCATACATTGAACAAAGGGTGATTGATAATAAGGGGTACTGGAACCCATGTCATAAGTAAATATGTGTACTTTTTCAAGACCTGTGTTCACAAGTTCACACCTGGTTTTGGTAGCCCGTCCCCTCAAGCACTTCAAGCGTTCCTTCAAGCTCTTCTACCCCCAAGGAACAAGACTGATGGTTACTTAAGTTCCTCATTAAACGCCCTTCCTCTACAGAACCTTTCACCACTTCAGCTCAAACAAAAATCATCCTCTTAGGGTGCGTTTGGCAAATTTCCTATGCCAGAGCCTATTCCACTTTATGCCAGATTTTTCATTCCACCATTCCATGCTTTATGGAATGATGGAATAGCGGGTTGGAATTAAGGTTGCCAAACAGGTCTATTTCATAATTTAATTCCAAACCCCACTTACAAAACCCACTTATTAACCTTAGAGGCCACGTCACCTATACCCACTTAAGGCACGTGAAGCTATTCCCACCATATATATCCTCATCCCCATCCCCAGGATTCTCCTCTACTTCAGACTACCACCACCCTCGCTGCCACCACCCTCGCTGCTACCACATAGAATCGCATATATATTTATGCGAAAGCGATGGCGGCGACAGTGATGGCGGCGATAATGATGGTAGCAGCGAGGGCGATAATGGTGGCGGTGGTGGTGGTGGTGGTGGTGGTGGTGGTGAAATATATTAAAAGTGGGAATAGCCTCACGAGCTTCGAGCCTTACGAGCCCCACGGGCCTCTAGCCTTAAGCCTCAAGCCTGGAGCCTAAATAATATAGGGTAAGAGCCTGAAAATCGTGATGGAATCATTCTATGGAATGACTGATTCGGGTTTTTTTGGAATCAGTTATTCCACTCGTAATTCCATCGATTTTGGAATAATGATTCCAATATTTTGGAATTAAGGCTAGGTGTTTGGTAAAAAGCTATTCCATGGAATGATTCCAGGCTATTCCAACCTATTCCATGGAATAGCCAATTTGCCAAACGCACCCTTACTCTGCTCACGCCCGACTCCAAAATAAAAAAACATAGATAATTTAGTTTTAGAATTTTTCTTTCTATTTAATTAACTAAAATGATGAACTGGCTAATCTGACGAAGAGAACGGACCATTGCTCGCCAACCTCCCCTCGCGATTAGAGCGCCAAATATTGAGATTCTGGTCCCTCTCAGCACGCCAGCTGGACCACCACATTTCATCCCTTAGGGAAGGTTGAGGAATCTCAGGCTGTCCTCGAAAAGAGATATCATCAGCGATGTGAAGCATATTCAATGGTTGGCTATGTGCCTGAGATTGAATCTGCCCTCCTTCCTCATCGTCCTCCCAAAGATCGTCAAGTGGATCTTCAGACGGAATGGCTATCGGACGTGAACGGACATCTGGAACGACTTCACGGTCTCGGCTGCGTACTATAAAATCTGCATTGGTGATACGAGCGGCGGCTGATGCTCTGTGGGGACGTCGGTTGGGTACTCTGTAGATGCGGTTTCTGCCTACGTTTAGACCGGCGTTGATGGCGTTTCTGCCTTCTGCTCCTAGGTGGTAGGCAGGACAGGGGTCGAGACTGTAGCCGGGCAGTTCATCTCGGGCTTGTGCGTCAGGGGCGTTAAGCGAGGCGCCTCCCTGTTCTTGATTTGCCGCAGGGGAATCCGGCGACCTTATTTGCTCAAATCGCGGTCCAGGGACAGTCACGACAGCTGATTCAGGTTCAGGCTGGCGACTTGATCGAAAGAGAACACGGGATAGGAGTCTGCGATGGGGTGGTGGTGGCGGCGGTGGGGATTCGGGTTGAGGCTCGCGTGTGTAGACAGGCGGTGGACTTCGAGGTCTTTGGTTTGCCTCAAGGTCCAGGTGGAGCTGGTTTGCAACTGGAGTATCATAAAGACCCCTAACACATCTATTCAGCTCAACAAGCTCGCTGCCACCCCTCCCCGAACCATCATCCCTCTCCTCCGTCCCCCACACCCTATCCCTGTCCCTCCTCTCCCTCTCTCTCCTCTCCCTCTTCTTCCTCTTCTTCTCCTTCTTCTCCCTCTCCCTCTCCTCCCTCTCATTCTTCTGCTCCTCCCTTCTCGCGTGAGTGCATTTCCGTACAATCTCGCAAACACCCATAATGAGTGCCATCGTCGCCAGGAATGCAAAAAATATTATAATACTTAGGAAAACGATGGTGAATATGCTGCCGGAGCGTTGCTTCCATGCTATTTTCATCTCGAGGGGTGAAAGGGTCGTGGTTGTGAGGACGGAGGTGGTGAGGGTTGTTGCGGCGAGGGTTTGGGTGGTGAGGGTTGTTTGGGTTGTTACAGATTTTGGGATAGCGAGATTAGTGAATGGGTTGTGGGCACGGAGGGCGAGGTGGTGAGAGTTTTGGGTTGGGAGGGGGATGGTGTTGAGTTGTGAGAGGATTGAGGTTTCTCGTGGAAGTCTGAGACGCGGATGTGTAGTTGTCGGCGACGGTGGTGCCTCTTGATTATCGGGGGATGAGAAAGACATTCTTGCTTTTGGTAGATGTTGAAATGCAATTGTGAAGTGTTGGTTTACATAAGAGACAGCAGTTGTTCCAAGTGAAGAAATTCTGGGTCAAATGGAGAAAGATGGCAATTGATCCAAAGGCAGTCGGGAGGCAGGATTATGAGTGACTATGAACATAGTCACTAGCGAGACAATCGGAGCATTACGTATGTCAAAATCCAGAATTGAGAAGTGCCGTGTCAGCAGGTCGTCAACCCAAGAGCCTCAAGTGTGTGCCGAGTGCTGATATAGGAAAAGAAAATAACCACGAGGGAATTCAAAGGGGCTAGGTCGGACTAAAGCGATGATGAATGCCGCATCTTTCGGCAAGCACCATCTCTCTGCATCCTAGCCGAGCTTTGGCCAGCTATAAACTCTTATAGCCGAGGTATTCACTCTCCAAAATTCAGCATTTGAACCGTAACTGACGAAGTACAACCATCTCCTTCTCGTTCTTAAAATCAAGAATTCTAAACAACAGAACCTCGTCATACAGAGGCTACAAAAAATACCAAGAATTGGAGAAGTGAAAAAAGCTACTTACAACCACGTCCAAGTCAACCCCATAACTCCAAAAACCCCCACCCCAAAAACCAAGCATCACCAAATTCCAATCTCAACACCCACATGAAAGCACATCAATCGAAACAAAAACATCACTGTTCAAATCGTGACCAACAACATAAAAACCAAGTACGTGCTACAGAATGAATCATGAAACTAAACGAAAGCCCCACTCATTCCAACAAGCGCCGGCACTTACGACCTCCCCACCAAGACAGATGCTACACGTCATACCACCCCCAATCACGACCCCCTTGGGTTTTAAAACAGGAGAGGGGTTGGGTGACTTTTCGATTAACAGGAGGAAATGCCTTGGGCTTTGGAGCTTGACTGTGATGAAAATTGATACAAAAAAACGGAAGAGATCAGAAGGAGCAAATCTTAGAACCGATTATGACGGAAGAAAACATCGCATGAATTGGTTTAGAGCACCATCCCTTTGCTCTCGTTTTTGGCCTCAATTCTCTCATATATCTTGCACATTGAGGATCAAAACGGGAGAACTATCCTATTCTACCCCCAATCCTCAATCGCAATCTAGCATAAGAACCCGAAAACGGAAATAACGGGGTGAAGCTTTAAGCCAATTAACGCGGCAAGTAAAATTGGCATGGAAGAGGGAGGATGTAGCAACGCTGCTGGAGACACTTGATGCAAAGGAAAACTTATAAAAGGCTTTTTGACGGCACTGGAATGACAGTACCGATTCAATGCACTGGGAGGTAAATAAAACAAAAGCTTATTCCCGCACATGAAGCGCGAGCAACACACTGGGTGAAGAAGATTGGGGGACGTATCTGGCGGTAAAGAATTGGATCGAATTCTCTGCATTTTATTCTGGTACTAATCTCAAAAGCCTAGTCGAAACCACCAAATCGAGAAGGACTAACAGCAGGGCTCGTTTTGATCTTTGGCCGACTCTTGAAGACACTTTCGTAATCCGGATCCCCCTCGATTAACTCAATAGCACTGATATCAGGTGTGATAACCTCTTCCTCAACCTTGGGGAAATAAGTCGACTCCCGCTGCTTTTTCTTAGCATCTTTTACGCTCCTCCGTCGGTCTAGCTGCGCCTTCTTCTGCGCAGCTTCGAATCCTGCCATGCTTTTACGGGTTCGTTCAATTAATCCAGCATGCATATCTGCTTCTTCACCACTCAAGGTTCTTGGGGCTAGCGATGGACGAGCGCGAACTGGGAGGCTAGGAAAATCTGGAACGTCGAAATCGTCATGTAGTTCAGATATTTTGGTATGCGAAGCACGAGACATGGTTAGACGTGTACGTTCTGCCAGTGACAAGGTGTGTCGAGGTTTTCTTGGCGATGGTGAAGCTGCCGACATTGAATTCAGGATTTGGTCTGCGAGATCAGATTCTGAGTCTTGTTGTGGAAGCCCTGGGAAAAACTGTTGTGGTGGGTCCTGTAACGGTGGAAGTGGAGATGGCGAAAGCGCTCTTTCCGTGTCAGAATATTGCGCATCTTCAGGATTTTCATGATGCTTCATTGTGTCCTCGTCCTCAAACTGTTCTATCTGCTCTGGTTCCTCCTCTGCTGCTTGGGCGACGCTGGCTTCATCTACATCACTGGTGCTATCGGTTTCCACAAAGCTTACTTTGCGTGGAGACTCGATTTGTGCCTCTGATGGCGGGGTTCGAGAGAAAGATTTTGCCGCATGGCTAGCAAATCCTGGGGACGATTGCTCTATATCGCTAGCAGACGACCAACCATCGTCTTCCGCTGCTTGCGTATCTTCTCCGGGGGAACCTTGCTCCGGGACAAGCAGTGATCGATCCTTCTGCGCTGCCAAACTCTGCCTCGGAACCCGTGTACCTCTTGGCTTTGGGTTGCGAATTTCGGCCATCTCAGATCTCATACTCTCAATCAAACGACTGTACTCATCGAGGGATTCGCTAGCTGTTTCGACGGTCTTCCCAGAGTTACTACGGCTTATTTGGATATTTTGATGTAGATTGAAGCCGAGATCAATCTTTTCCCGCTCTGCCAGAGGTTTTGCTGACTCCGGGGAAGGCGATTTTTCAGCACCGTTTGATAATAATTTGCTGAAATCTTGCCATTTAGCAAGTCGTCTCTCCTGGTCCTTCACTCTTGCATCCAGCTGCTCTAACAACCCAACCCGACTTTTGCTTTCCACATCACCAATAGTCCCGTTCTCGACATTCTTCCACAATTTATCGAATCGGGTCGCAAGTAATCCGTCTTCGCCAACTTTGATATCTCCATACAAAACAGCCCCTAGCCAGCCGTCACTGCCTGACCAGTTCTTCCGTACCTGGTTCTGTAAGGACTCTATTTCTGATGGTGAAATATTCTCGTAGTTTCCCCGCTCAGCCAATACCTCCTTCAATTGCTCATGCCTGCGGGTGATACGACGATCGTTTAGATTGAGAAGTTCGGAGAAGTCCTTGTATTTTGCCCTCGAGTTTTCCTTTTGCTGTAAATATGTCGTCAAGGAAGCCTTGTGTGCCACTATTAGTGACGATAGTATGCTACGCTCCCCAGAGTAAGAAAAGTTTTCGTATGCAAGCTGTTCCGCGATGGGATTATTGTTTGCCGAACGTCCTTGCTGTAGCACCTTCTTCAAAACCGCATTCGAAAATACTGCCAGGACATCCTCCATCCTTTCGCCCTTGCACTCATCCAGCATTGTCTTTCTGAGCACCGTATCCCGCCCCAACACGCCGTTTTTCTTTGCTTGGTCGAGACATCGAAAAAGGGCCGCGCGAAGGTTCAGGGACTGCAATGGTTCAAGGGGTGGAAAGAATGGTCGTAATTTCTGCACAGGATTAGCATTGCAGATCACCTCGAAGGATTCTGGCCAGTGGCTCACATTCTGTGTCTCCTCGGGGTCCCACAAAGAAAATAGCTGGTACAGCGCCCACTCCACACATTGGATGCGCTTCTTCTGATTCTGCTGGGCATCCTTGGTGGAGAATGTTTTCGCAGATATATCTGGCCAGTCTTTGCGCAAATCTAAGTCTAGCAATCGCAGATTTGTGAGGAAAAGGGCGACATTGGATGTGCCTGGAAGGGCGGAGGCTGAGGTGGACGACGCGATCACTGGCTTGAAGGTGCCAACAGGGGGAACTCGCAAACTGCGCGTCCTAGACACGGCCGCGTTGTTGGTAGACGATAGCATATTGAAAGAAAATATTGTCTGGTTGGGATAATGACATGATCCTGTAGACTAAAATTTTCGTTGTGGTCGGGCGGTGAGAAGAATTGCAGAGTTTCAGAGACATGAGGTTGTTGACAATGCGAGTTGTCTCGTCTAAGGCTGTCAACAAGGCGGGTCTTCCCACCCAGTCTCTGGTCTTGGCATCTTGGCACTCGACGACATGCGAGTCTTCGTCGCCCAACTGCAACCCAACACCTTTGCACCTCTGTTTACTTCAACAGCGAATCTCTTGATTTTCCTTGTGTACCTGGTGTACCTAACTACTTCACGATATTTCCATTATTTACAGGGCGCAATCGCGATAATGACCAAGCGGGACCTCTGGCTTCGGCTTACGCGACATAGGATTCTCCCCAAGTCAGTTTCGTGTGTTTGTCGTTTCCAAGTTCATTGCATCCCCTGAAATGGCTTTAAGTGGCAAGTCGAAGTCGGGCTCTCCCAATTTATATTCATCGCGAAACTTTTTCCAGCGAAAGGAGTCCAACTCAATACTCCGTACCTTCAGCTCTTGCTGCTTGTTGGCTGCGCACATGATACGGGGTGAGCTTTCGAGGTCCAGGCCAGTCGGAGGCTCAGCGATTATCGAGGCCATAATCGTCGGAGTTGGGGCCTCCGCCTCTCTTCGTGTTCACTTGAAGTCGGGGAAAGCAAAAGTAGTCGGCAAGCGTAAGTAGTTTCCTTAGCGAGCCAGTAGAAATCGGTGCACACCACCAGGACACTAAATCTCAAAATTCTATCTCATAGTTAAGCGAGACTACTTAAACTTGCGGACTACTTTTGCTTTCCCCGACCTCAAGTGACTACGAAGGGGGCGGTGGCCCTAACACCGACGATTATCCATCGCATCCTAACAAAATATTTCTTCTTGCTTGCAATTTTATCTTATCCTATCTTTTGGGCACAACGAGCAATGACCATCTGAAAAACGGTCCGCATGTATCAGGCGCATCGTATCCGGTACTCCTTGGAAGCATGCAATAGCCAGACCATTGGCCTCGATTCTAAGGGATATTCGCAAACAAAACTTCCACGCTCCCACCAACTCCTATTTTTTATTTTTTCCTCCTGGATCTCGCATGGCTTTATTCGTTTTTTCGACTGCTTACCCACGTCAATACACAAAGTGCAAAAATCCCAGCCGATGTCTGAAACTCTCAAAGTCGCAGGCGTCAACCTCAACACCGCAACCTTGCCAGCCCGAAGAAAGGAGAAACATTCAAACATCCGTAGCATCAGACGAACATCGAGTATTCCTGTTATTCAATTTCAATTGATACGACAGTTTCCCCGTTGGACCAGTCAAATCTTACCATGACTGTACCATTGCGCGGTACCCTTACGAACAACAAATCAGATGGGAAGCGACTGCGCGGATTCTCCAAAGTTCGTATTCTAGCCCCTCGCCACGTTTGACGAGAAAAACAAAGTGGCGCTCAATTTCTGTGCTCGAGCAGCTCTGGAAATCTACAAAAACAGAAGCTCGCTCTTCAATTCGCCGCAGAATCCTAAGGCTGTGGTAGCCTGGTCCTTCGCATAGGTACAGTACAGTACGAACCGGGAAGAGGATGTCGAGTCATCCTTTGGTGAAATTCTGATACGAGCTCTCGTCTCCTAAAAGCTTTATTACAACGATGCTGGGCGCAGTCTTTCTTGCTCAACGGGCGGTACGCAGTCGTACGACAGCGCTACAACCGGGAATGTGCTGCTACTGCAAGATATTCCCGGACATCCCTCGCCCGTGTTCATTATCGGCCTTTTCAATGAATTGAGCCCCCTTTTCATCCTCCAGCCCAGTAAACACCACCAGTGAATGATTTTTATCAGGCCTGAAAGTTTCGAGGTGCGAAGGGTGGTGCCAAAAAACATCCTGAATGCAGGGGTGAGGGGATACTCCAGCCGCCCTTTCTATGGATCACGTGCCGCATCTCGTTTCAAATCCAACAGGAGGGTAGTTCGGATCGACATGACGCGTAAGATCGCCATCCGCTCCGCCAAAGCTTGTGTGGGCGGTGTTTCTAAATCGGGATAGAGTTTCACTCCATTCATATGTATCAAGGACCCGCCTGCCATTCTTCGTCTCGTTATTCATATTTACTTACTCTAAGCTTTGTGATTATACCTCTCCTCTTGATTCACTCGTTTTTGATATTTTCAGTTGATCTGAGTTTTGCAAAGCTACACCTTCGTTGTCCCTTCTTGATTTCCATTTTATTTTATTTCACGATGAAGACGACTATCTCGGGCCTGCTGGCAGCAGCTCTTTCTATTGCGGAGGTGGCCTCGGCCGGATCACCGGTTTTGATACCACGAGCGTCATCAACAGCCAGCGCTAGCCCTATTACTGTCACTGGCAATGGTAACTTCATCTCTAAATTTCAACTAAGCATTACTAACAGCAGTAGCATTCTACCAAGGAACTGAACGATTCTACATCCGCGGTGTAGCATACCAACCTGGTGGGGGAACCGGAGCAGTATCAGATCCTATTGCAGATGCAACTAGTTGCAAGAGAGATATTACAGACTTTCAAAAGCTGGGAATCAACGCCATTCGAGTTTATGCTGTAGACAATACGGCCAACCACGATGAGTGCATGGCAGCGCTTGCGGCAGCTGGAATCTACCTCATTCTCGACACTGATACTCCGCTATATTCGATCAACCGTGCAAATCCAGGACCATCATACAACAGTGTCTATTTGCAGAGCGTTTTCGCAACGATCGATGTATTTGCTAATTACACAAACACGCTCGCTTTTCTTTCCGGGAACGAAGTTATTAATAATGCCTCAAACACGAATTGTGCACCATACGTGAAGGCAGTTACAAGAGATATGAAGCAGTACATTGGTAGCAGAGGATACCGCAAGATTCCGGTTGGATATTCGGCGGCTGATGTCGCTGCTAATCGGCAGCTAATAGCTGATTATATGAACTGTGGTACGGACGACGAACGAAGTGACTTCTTTTCCATCAATGACTATTCATGGTGTGATCCTTCTTCGATGCAAATCTCCGGCTGGGATGTATTGGTACAGAACTTTACTGGCTATGGTATTCCACTTTTGTAGGTTCCCCCACTATACATCCGTCTCATTTGCTTGCATTCAGCTGCTCGAGATTTACTTCTCCGTTCAATTCGACCTCCTTGCATCTGCTCTTCTCAGATCCTTGCTAACAATCTTCTGCAGCATGTCTGAATACGGTTGCATCACCAACACCCGTACCTTCCAAGAAGTTTCCGCTCTCTACTCCACCGCTATGACCTCTGCCTTCTCCGGCGGTCTCGTATATGAGTACACCAACGAAGGCAACGGCTACGGTCTCGTTGATATCTCCAACGGAGTCTCCACCACCACTCAACAATTCACCTATCTCCAACAGGCTTTCGCCAACACATCAGATCCAACTGGCAGTGGCGGTGCCAGCTCCTCTAATGCTAGCTCTACCTGTCCTCCGGCCAGCGCAGACTGGCTCGTCACAAGCGAAGCCCTCCCCGCGATTCCAAGTCCAGCAGCAAAATTCATGACCACTGGTGCCGGAGCAGGACCCGGTCTCAAGGGAGCGGGCAGTCAAGAGGCTGGAAACGCGCAGAACGAGAGCCCGGGAACAGCCACTGCTGGCTCCGGAGCTGTCACCGAGACGGCAGCCAGCTCATCTCAAGGCTCATCCAGCTCATCGAACGGATCCTCAAAGAGCGCCGCGTCGAGGGGTTTGTCAATCGATTTAGGCGCTATTTCTGTTGTTGGTATCGCAGTTATGGGCATGCTGGGTGGCATGGCTTTGTTGTAGATGGATTGCAACAGGGAAGTTTTCTTGGCGTTGATATTTGAGATTGATTCATGATGATTGTGATGTGCGTGGGGGAACTAAAACATAAACTCCGGAACTACATACTAGATTTCATGTAGAGAGTGATAATACCATACCTAATTAATTAAATTCGTTCTACCGCATTAATTGGGATACAAGCCCCCCCCCGCCATCTCGCCCGTTTTAAGGTCAATTGTTTCGGGTTACTATAGAGAACCAGCCCTCATACGATTATACGGTGCGTTAGCAAACCAAAAGTGGGGGATTTGGGGGCGAGAATGAAGCTATTCCCAGCGGTCATAAAAGAGAACAAACTTTAAAATAAGAGAGCTAATAGACGATAGATGCATCTCTCCCGTTCTGGCTTTTGTTCACTATGATAATCTGGTATAATAAGCCGCAAACTAAGGGGATAGGGTAGGCTTATATACCGGTACTGGGGGTGAGGCAAACGGATGTTTGGTGGTCGCGTACTGAATCTCGCTAAGTTACCCTGTCAAAATTTGAGCCCCCTATTTTTCCTATTCTAACCCCACTAGATTTAAATCGTAGGAACGGATGCACAAATTTCAAGTGTGTTGAACTCATCAATAAATGCGCTTCTTATTTTACTTTTACTATCTGTTGCTACAGTATCCCCGAATTCTTTCGATGGCTACATACAGAAACGTGAAGCAAAACCCCAAAATTGTCGCAAGACCAAGCGGTCGTAGGTCACCTTATCACTTATCTCCATTCACCATTCAAACTTCACCCTGTTATAAACCAACGCGAAAATACCACCAACTGACCAAATATTTTGCAATAGCGCATCATCATCATCATCCTCTTGCTCTTGGCCGCTTTCCTCCTCGAACAACGGTACTCATTTGTTGCAAAGCTTTCTTCATAGCAACAGCAAGACGGAGCTTACGGGATTTCAGTGGCGAGAGACAAATCTTGGGGCGGTGGATGAGTGGGGCGAGAAGATGATGAAGGAGATGGAGGAGAGGGGAGAGAAGACGAGGAGAGGGGTGAGGGGTGAGGGGAGAGGAGGAGAGGAAGGAGAGGAAGCAGGGAAAGGTTAGTCAAAAGCACGCCCTCCACTTCATAAACATTTGACTAAATGTTCGTAAGGAAACGTTTGATTACTTTGCAAGTGACTTGTTTTTCATCTCAGCTCGGGCTCGGCGATGTCTTGTCTCGGCATCTCAGCAGTATTCCAACCAAATTCAACCTACAGTAGTACAGTATTTCTTTTCTCGTCGGCCAGAAAGACATCATCCCGCCACCACTTGTCGCCATCACTCTCCTACCACTCCTGTCTCTCTCCTCTGGCTCTCCATTCGTCTATTCGTCTTTTTTTTTTCTCCATGAGTTAGCATTGCCTACTAATTTACTCACAGTTTTACGGAATCCTCGTTGTCGCCGCCTTTGTATTTGGGTTTGTGTTGGACCGAATCATCGAGTAGTAGGGGAAGGAACTTTGGGAGTAGTGGTTAGCTTTTGGAAGTATTATTTGTATTTTGGTAGCCTTTTGGAAGGAAGGGGATGGAATGGAATGGAATTTTTTGTTGCTCTTGTGCCTCGAATTGAAATATCTACTGTATGCTGAGATGCCGATCAAGATCATTCCTGACAGCTTGGGGGCGGATGAATTGGAAATGGTTAATCGCAGTTTCCACGCCGGAGCGCGATTTACGCGAGCTCTGAAGACTTTTGACTCCTTCTTTCGCGCTCCAAGAACACCTCCAAGCTCCATCTCCGTAGGTTCACCAAGTTTTGGCGCTGCAGAAGTACTAGCCACTAACTTTCGCAGAAATTCAATCCAAGCACCTCCTCCTTCGCAAAGTAAGTCATCTTTCGCCCCCCTTTCCAGGATTCCGAGTATGATCGAGTCACGTGATAACCTCTCGCAGAATCAAACAAACAAACCACCTCTCCATAACAACATAAGTTCATCATTCACCCCCCTTTCGCATGAAGTCATGTGCTCATCTCCAACGGAATCAAATCAAATCAATCCCAACCAATCAAATAAGTGGTCGGGAGTGGGGAGCTCGCAGTCAGTTCAAGTACTCTCTTTGTCTTGCCAACGTTTTAACATTTGTCTTTAGTCCATTGAAAAAAAGTCTTTCAATTCCCGAAAGAAAGACTCGGGGGAAACATGCTGGCTTCTCGTATCAAGACCCTGTGTTCCCGAGCTTTGTGGTGGCGCAAGAGAATTATTAGTTCCCATTTGATTTGCATCTGCATACGGAGTTGGTGGATGTTTATTGGCCTGGTTCTAGATGCTTCTTTCTAATAACGCTTGTAACTTCTCCTCAATTGCACGTTTGTATGTTCCCTGCTTTTGTCAGTAAAAGCCTTAAACATGATTGAAAATTTCATACTTTATCTGGGGACTCGAGAAATATTCCCTTTTCAAAACGAATTCCGATCGCTATCATCATTGGTGAGTTGGGTTTGTAGTTGTAGTAGGACGTGCCGCGCCAGAAAGAAGCTACTGTATCTCTATACGCGACGACGAACCCCCCACCCTGCAATAACCTCCTGGATTCAGGAGAGGAAGAATGTTGATTCCGACTCCCCCCATTTCCTCCTCCTCCTCCTGCTCCTCCCACTTCAACTCTACCTCCCCAGTCTCCGAAAATTTCCCTGAGTCCGAGGCCGACTCCAGCTCCAACTCCAACTCCAACTCCGAGTCCGATAATGATAGGAAAGTCGGCTCCTCTCCTCTATCCCTGGCATCCATTATCGCCGCCGCCTCCAACATACTCGTCACCAGCGAATCTCCTAAGTTGTATTTTCGTTGGCGCTCGGCGATTCCCTCGCGGTCGTCGCCCTCCATCAGAATTCATCGGCAGTTGTTTCGAGGATGTGCTCGAAAACCTAAATGTCTCGTTGTTCCAAGTGTGGTCGTCGACTTCGTAACATTGAGCAAGTCTGGTCAATCTGCTGCGTCAACGACCCCATCGCGGCCAGTAAAAATCTCTCTATCACGGTGGCATTTTCGCGTTGGTTTATGACAGGGTGAAGTTTGAGTGGTGAATGGAGATAAGGGATGAGGTGACCTACGACCGCGATACAAGCTCTTCCCCGAGGTGATGTTGGCAGAGAACTGGGAATGGATTGCTGAATCGACGCGAATATTGTTCCGTTGTCCGAGGTCTTGATTGCTGCTCTGTGTCGGAGCAAAAGAAGGCGAAGGATAGCGATATGGATGATGTTGTGACGAAATTGGTGCAAGAGCAGTCCGGTTTTGGGGTAAAGTGATTTTTCGAGAGTTGAGGGACAAGCAGGATGAGAAGGCGAGCTTTTCGGGGCCGGCTCGCGCCAGCTTGCAAGTTGCGCCTTCCCCGGTTTCTCCAAGCATCACCTCACTAGGCACCTCGCGCACTCTTTCGCGCTCATTCCAAGGTCTGCTCTGGGCTTCCATTTTACATGCATCTTCTCACACCACCTTGAGCAGCTCCAATGTCGAATTGAGCACGCTGAAAACCAACCCATCGTCTATTTTAAAATCATTGTTTTTGAGATTTTCTTGCAGGAAATCAAGGCCATTACGAAAAGGGGTGCGGAGAAGGGTGTCGTTGTCAGCTACTCTGACTATCCATCCGAAACCATTGTTTCTGAGACTCTCGTGCAGGACATCGAGGCCACTAAGAAGAAGGGGGGGTACTTTTCAGAAAGAGCCTCAGGGAATTCGGATGTTGCGTTTTGGGGAAGCAAGAAAGTGCGCGGTGACGGAAGTTACCTTTGCAAACATGAAAATTAGAGATGCCCAGGAATGACAATGAGTTTCTTTCTTCGAGCTGGGGCCTTTCAAGTTTCTGCATGTTGTAACTGAATGCAAAGTGGAGTTTGTCGCCCATATGTCTGTGGTTTCCGTTTTGTGAAAAGGTGCCATCGGACTCCAAGTCTTAAAGAAAGATACATTTATTGATTTACGGTGTGCCACCTTCTATCTCTACAAGCTGAGCAATGCTGGGAGGACCATTCATAGTGCGTAGCTTTACAGTATCTATGGCACTACGATTTTTAAATATCGTCCGATCTATTCTTCCGAAATATAAATAACACTCATTTCATAATCCTGAATCTCTCTTGAGGTCATAGACAATAAGAAGCAGAATGAAAGACCCTCTCCCGAAACCCAAATAGCAGTCAAAGCTCGGACCACCTTATAATCCCTATTCTCTATCAAAGGCAAAGACAATGAACCAAAATGAAAGACCCTCTCCCGAAACTCGAAGAGCAGTCAAAGCTCGGACCATCTTACAATCCCCATTCTCTATCAGGGATCATAAACAATGAAGGCAAAATGAAAGATCCTCTCCCGAAACCCAAATATCAGTCAAAGCTCGGACCATCTTACAATCCCCATTCTCTATCAGGGATCATAAACAATGAAGCAAAATGAAAGACCCTCTCCCGAAACTCCAACATCATTCAAAGCTTAAAGTTTGCAGAAATATTGTCGGCGCAGCTACATACAAGAAATATGCAGAGGAATGTCTCATGCACATCGAAATTTTCAAATAAAGTAGGATTGGAAATGGGATATCATTAAGGAAGTCAACTACGGCTCTACCATCATCGTTGACGGTAACTTGAATGGGCTCCCTGGGGACGGGACCATGTCTGGTATCGCGTGGCTCGATATCGACAATGTCATTTGGTTCAACGCCGATGTGGATGGGTTCGGTGGGAATTCCCTTCGTTACGGTATACAAAGTCAAAGAGCGTAGAATTGCCCACGGTAAATTGTCCTTGTATTCCCTCGCTCCCACTTAAGGGGCCCTATCTACTCCATCTTTATGTGCCCATTCGGGTAACAGAGCTAGGGAAAACCCAGTGGGAAAACCTAACTCCACATTCCATACAACCAAAGGACGGCCAAACTGACCCTCCAAATATCCAAGAACCAGAAATAAAGCCCCAAACCCACCAATGTTCTGATCCAAATCCATGATGGCCTGTCTCCAACTAACCTCTTCCATCGTTCGATTTTCCTAAAATCGAATGTTAGAACGTTGGCAAGACAGAGACAATACTCGAACTGACCGCTTCCTCCCACTCTCGAGCTATTTGACTTTCCTAAAAATCATTGTTATTCAATGAACAAAGAAATTATTTTGTTCTTGAACATACCAGCTGTGCGTAGTGCTCGTCTACTTTCATAATCTATTGCCCTATTTAGTATTTATAATACACCAAAACACAAGTATTGAGTCTTACGTCTTCTGCCGTGAGGTTTTGGAGCCAAAGCTCCCGGTTCTCCCAGATTTCTTTAGTTGTAGGCTAATTCGAGGGGTTAGAAATAAACAAACGCCATTGGACTGCCATGTTCGGAATGCGTATAGCTTACTTTGCCGCAGAAGAGGGCACCCGAGTGTTGGTGAGACGCAGAGGCCTCGCTGGGGGTTATGTCACCCCAAGACTGGTCCCGGGGTCGAGACATTGGTGTTGCTATGATCTATAAACATATTAGTCAGCATTAAGCTCGATACGCAGCAAAGATAAGCGTATAATGGGCGTTGCGAGTGCTTCTGTCGTAGGTCGGCCAGAGAGTTATATCGGCAGAATCGCTGTGATTGGGCTACAAAGGCATCCCTCTTCTCTTTGTATCCAACTGTGTGACACCGTCTGAGAAAACCGAATGCCTTTGCGTCTTGCTAACGAGAACTTGTTGTCGACGAGAGAACTCGAATCTTCGATATGGTGGGTTTTGAATTGTGTAGATTCTCTCGGATGGTTTGCTATAATGAGGTCGGAGACGAGGGACTCGATGGGAGCAGCGCAGTTGATGATTTAAATGTTGGGTATGCATATCGAGTTGAAGAAGTGCGTTGGGCAAGGTGAAGTATTGGATTTCGAAGAAAAGAATAACTAACGAGGTGGGCTGGGGTTTCTGGGTTGGTTCTGCTGCGAGAGCGGGCAGACATTTTGCTGATTTTGACTATACACCGTTAGTACATTGCTCAATTCGTAGAAAGTTCTGATGTCTTGCAGTGGAGCGAGGAGAAGAAGAAGAGAAAGAGGGCATTGTAGTAGGCTTTTGCGGCATATTAGGGCTGATGCAGTACGAGGTACAAGATCATACATACGAGGAGATGGTAGGAGCAGCAGAAGTAGAAGCCGAAGCAGCACAGAAGAAGAGGAGCAGAAAAGCAGAGTCGATTAACTGTTGGAGGCTAAAGATCGAAGGGAAAAGACCCCATGAAAATGCATCTTGAAGTGCGGTTGGAGAAGAAGCGAAAGATGGACCCAAGAGTACCGTGTTTCTGCGGAATATTCTGGGGAGGTGAGGTGTGAGGTGAGGTGAGAGGTCAAGGCTGCGAGGAAGGCGCGAGTTGACGCGACTGGCCCTCCAACCCTCCAGCTGATGGCCGTCACGCCAACATGGGCACTTCCCAAATTTCCAACGCCACCTGGCCATCTCTCCAGCTTGCTCTCGCACCAACTCTCGTCCTTATCATTACAACCATCATTACTGTACCATCATTACTGTACCATCATTACCATCATCACCGCCATCCCCTCTTCCTCTTCTCAACTTGACGGCTTCTGACCGACCCACGAAAGGCATTCTC
>QYAP01000712.1:0-19241 GCA_003988905.1 Hymenotorrendiella dingleyae
CATAATAATAAATACATAATAATAAATATATGTTGATCAATACAAGGCTCGAAAGGGTCGATGCGCAGTGGGAGCGAATTGCGCCATGCACTTGTTCCCTTCCGTACCAAACGRCACGGACGCCTTAACGACGCGTAGAGATGTCAGCAATCTTCTTCGAATAATTCGGACTCGTGAGGTTCGTACGAATTGAATCCTRCCGGCATTGGGACGACGAATCAGGATTCGAATCGAAAAAATTCGTTGACAGCCACAACGATGCGCAGAAAAGAATAGCCATAAATAGATGACAACAGCCGATCGCATTCTCARTCCGTACAAGAGAAGCTGTAAAATAGGCTAGGAGAGCAGGATCCACGAGTCTGAGTGTGGCTTCAAGTTTCRTGGTGCCGTGTAGCCGAAGAATTAAAATAAAGACACGCGTTTTATGGAAAAGAGTTAACCCGCCGTTAAAAGAGCCGAGACGTATCACGTGGAATATATCTCCGCTTTGACATCAAGCACAACGTGACTTGCCCCCCATAACTCTGACGGCATGAAGCCTGCAAGTATCTAAGAAAGGAAGGTACGCAACAAAATCGCAAATGGCATGAACCATAATGGCAAAAGGTGGGGCTTTGTTTGCGAGTATAGATTTTATTCTATTTAAACGCTCATAAATTGAAGCTATTCCGACAAAGAGTGGGCCTGGTGTGAAATTTTTGATAGTATGAAATAGGCACTTGCCCGAAGTTTCGGTCTACGCATAATATAATGGTATGCCAAAGAATATAAAAGATCTTCCAACTTCGCCACTTCTATAGATCAAAGGCACTCTGCTTTGGATGTGCCTGACAAATATGCGACAAATTCAAGAGTGTAGCGTTCTAACTTATATGAATAGAATTTGTAGGGATCAAACTGCCTAAACAATAGATATTCTCAAAAACACTGAACAAAACGTAGCGAAAAATGTGTGCGGAAATGCCCTTTGCTAGAAGGCGAATAAGCAACTTTTTCGCATTTAGCTCGGGCAACATGCAATTGGGGAAGATAGACAAGCGAGAACAAATGTTCATCATAGAGCAAAATCGTGCCAAAAGCTGCTCGACAAGGATATTAGCCCAAAGCCATAGAATGTATCCATGAGACCCCTACTCCGGGTACATATGCATACGCGTATGGAGGAATCAGAGCGAAGGTATATATAAGTCTAGGAAGCGAAGCGGGTATCGACAAAGCGGTCTTCTGAGTAGGCAAGCTTGCATCATTTCCTGCCATTCCAATCGTTGCACGTGTCCCTCCAGCCGGTCTAGACAATTGGTCTCTCGACGTAGATCTCTCGGTGGGTAAACTGCTCTAGCTTTCTAGCGCCATCGATTCCCGTATGTAGCAAACCTCCGTTCTGTTGATTTTTGGCCATGTTATCTGCCAGCCCCTCTATTCTTTCTTCACCTCTTTCGCAATAATAGCTTCTTTCCTTTCCAGCCTCGCCCTCCATTCATGCTCCAAAATGGAAAACGTTATAAAATCATGCCATCCCCCATTGAACCACAAATATTCCCTCAGCGTCCCCTCATATGTAAAGCCCAATCTCTCGTACAGCTGCCTCGCGCCCTCATTATACGAATAGGCATTTATCTCCACCCGATGTAAATTCGCAATCCTAAAGGCCCAATCCAAACTCCACTCAATGGCCTCGCTGCCATAGCCCTTCCTCTGATACGGCGCAAGAATATCGATGCTGATATGCGTATTTCGATGGTGTTCTTTCCCCGAGCCTGAAGCCGTGAGATATAGGCTTCCGATGGGCACTGCGGGCGCTAGACAAATAACGACGCCGAGGAGGGTCTTGTTGGCCACGAAGTCCTTGTGGTGGTTGCTCTCTTTCTTGGTCTGGGGCTTGAGGAGGTTAGCGTCGGAGTTTGCGACGGCGGAGATGTCGCATTGGATGGCGTGGAAGAGGGCTTCGTCCTCGGGCGTGTCTTCTACTGCGCGATATGTCAGGCGTGCGGAGCGGAAGATGTTTTCTATGCCGATTGATGCCATTGTGGGAAATGCACTGCGAGCTGGGACAAACAATTTGGACACAAATGGAGAAGATAATGGGACAGATAGAGATGAGGACAGAGATGAGCGTGCGAATTTGAAGGATTCTATTGATCAATATGTAAGGGAGGAATATAAGAGGGAGAGGGAGAGGTTGACATTGAAGCTATCGAGGGATGCTGTCTCGCTGTGCCTGATGTCGGTGATGTGAGGCTCGGCTCTCGGTTCGCAGGCGCAGGCCCCTGCTGATAATTCTGCCAAAGCCTGAAAAGGCAGGCGGTGGTCTCGCAAAGGCTAAACCAACCTCCTCCTCTCCCAAGCGCCATCCCCGTCTGTTGACATTGCATTCATTAACCCCAATATGTATTGTCATGGCATGGACACGACACCTTGTGAATTGGTAGACGAGAACATCTTTCCGGTGCTAGACGCATCGTAAATATGGCTTCATCTACAAATCGACTAGGTACCGTGTACCCGTCAGCATTGAGACGGATCGCGCGCCCTCAAGCATTTACCAGTATCGCGTAGAGCTTTTGGGACGTATGCCACGGGTTTCTGTTGGCTGCTGTACAAGTCAGGCATCTTTTTTGTTCTGCTTATTCAATTTCGCTCTTCCTAGAGCTCTTTTTTTCGGCTTTGCTCAGGAGACCGATACTGGCTGGGCGCATGTCATCAGCTGCAGAAATATCTCCTTTTAGAGTCGTTGATGCTTTGTATGTTGATCAGAGAGTCCTTGCTATCAATTCGCTCCTATATTTTCGATCAAAATTCTCGTAATCTTCTATTCGATTCCTCGCAATTTATTTTGAAAGCTTTCTTTTCAGAAAAAAAAAATCAATTCATGACGCATATCCAAGCCTATATATGTTCAAAGTCTTCCATCTGATCCCCAAACCGCCGTCCCCATAGAAACCTTTGACAGCGGCCCAAGGAAATGATAACCCCAAAGAAAAGCCCCGCAGACTCTACCTCTTCCATCCATTTACAAACTCAAACCACCCTTGTATTTGCAGTTCTCTTGTCGGATTTAGCAGGGGCCTCGTCTTGACTAGCAGTTCTCTTGTCGGATTTAGCAGAGGCCTCGTCTTGACTAGCAGTTCTCTTGTCGGATTTAGCAGGGGCCTCGTCTTGACTAGCAACTCTCTTCCCGAATTTGGCGAGCTGTTGTATGATTATTAGCCTCATGAAGAAGAGAGGGGTCAAACAATGCAAGACAAACATCTTCGTCTTCACTAGCAACTCTCTTGCCAAATTTAGCGAGCTGTAATGTTGTTAGTTTCTCTTGTGAAGATGAGATAGGAGGGTACTTGCATCTTCGTCAACGGCTCTTTTGCCGAATTTAGCAAGGTCCTCGTCCACTACAGCAACTCTCTTGTCGAATTTCGCAAGCTATACTGTTATTAGCTTCTGTTTCGATATGAGATAGAATGGGAGTAAAAACATCTTCATCTTCTGAGCGCTTGGAGAACTTGGCCCTAAGTAGAGTGTTAGTTGCTACAAGAGAAAGGTGTAAAATGGTAGAACATACAAGTCCTCATCTGTAAATCGGCGACCAAATTTGGCCAAATCCTCATCCACGGCTCTCTTGCCGAACTTGGCCAAATCTTCGTCGACATCCCGAGCGGGGAGGATGTGTGGGACAGAAACTACAAGATGGTTAGCTGCGTCTTGTCAAAGAGTGAAGCTCAAGCAAGGCACTCACTGCCTTGGAAAGCTGGAGCAGCTGCTGCGAGAGCTGGGAGGATCAGAATGGCGTAGGAGAAGTGCATGGTGAATATTTTCTCGAGGTGATGATCTTGTGGAAGAGATGATAATTCAAAGTAATGTTTGAGGTTGCTGAAGATTGCTGTTGTTGCTGTGATTGAGTGAGGATGATGAGGGTGAAGATAGATTTTTTTGACGCTCTGGATGAGTCTTTATATACATTATTTCCTTCGTTCTGTGTAACCTCTTTCGCTTTCCCTTCGTTCAGACTCGTTTAAGTTTGTCCTGAGTTTCTCCTTCGGCATTACTCTGCATCCTTTTGGTCTCATGATGGTAAACTGGACTCAGACTCCATTGCCATTGTCACGATTTGCAGCTTCACGTAAGTAGACTGAAGAGATCGGTGCAATGGTATCAGAGAGCGCAGCCTCGTGTTATTGCCACCGGCTTGTACTTTGAACTGCTCTTCCTTGATTAGGTAGTCGAGATAGGCGGTTAGAGCATCATTGTAGGGGTGGAAAGAAGCGAGCAGGATCGTGGTAGGAGCCCAAGTAAATATCCGCAAACTCAACACATTATGATCACTGCGATGATAATCCTTCTTCGGCGGTTTTGGCAATCTCGTCCACCAGTGGGTGTCAGTGCTCGTGAGATACTCGTAATTATAAATCCTTTTTCAAAATAATAACAAAATATAAATTCAAAAATCCGAGTATGTCGGCCATTATAGGACATTGTAATCTTTATTTCTGTCAATTTAATGGTGTTGTTGTGATAAAATATGCGAGGGTGGCTTTTTGCGTGTCTCATGAGCATTGACCCCCACTAGTGGTCCGTTCACCGCTAATGGAAGGCTCCGTCGCTCGCTGAGTAATCCTGCGGCCGCTCGCGCGCAGAGACACCTCTATTGTCCCTGAGCACCAAACCATATTCAAGTTAGATTCCTGCGAATCGCGATTCCTGGAAAATCTTTGGCGAAGGAGTAACTCTACACTTGCGAAGGAATTTGCCATGCTTCCTGCGAAAGTTCCCGGATCCAGCTATTGGGGAATCCCACGCTTTGACGGCAGTTGGCCAATGACCCCCACAGCTCGCTTCCAGAACTGACATACTTCCGGATTTGAGGCACCCGACACCTCTTTTTCAACTATAACAAAACTTCCGCAAATCTCCATTAAAAACTCTCAAACTAAAGCTTGATATTATTTCGAGATCAAATTATATCTGTACTAAGTCTCAGCCATTTTTGATACTCTTTGGCTCTATAAATTGCGTTGAAAGACAAAATATCGCTTTGGTGCACGTACCTCAAATCGGCCGGTTTTTTCTTAACCCGAGAGCTTCCTTCTTTTAGGCCTCCGCCAATGTCAATTGGAGGAAAATAGACTTCTAGCTTCACTTCCAATTGTTCAATGACGGCATTGCATTCCTTTGTCATCGCTAATCCAGTTCTCTACCAATATTCACAGCACAAATCCTAAATATTCTCCAAATCTGGTAGTTGCCGAGTAGTAGTTGATCCACCGGTCTTGAGAGTTTCTATGACAATCCATACTTGGCGATTTCCAGGTAGGAGTTCCTCCGATTGTGCAATTCGCAGGTCTCTCCTGAAAGTTGCCGACTTTTACCTCAAAATGAGACGATTATGAGTTCGAGGAGGATTTGAAAGTCGTTTAGATAGCGGGGCAGACAACTCACGTTCTCAAATGCCATTTTCTACTGGGCCTTGGAAATCAACAAAATGCATGAGAAACCCCACTCCGTCGGCTCAATCCAGAGTCCTTGACTTTGCGATTTCTATCTCTCATCTTGGCTAGCCATCATGGCCGATCTTGCAGATATGAAGAAAGAACGTTTGTCGACGAGTGAATCTAACTCCAGCTCGAGCTCTTTTCCCCTTCTCGATCCGCAAGAATATGACGAACGGCTCGATGATTACGTTCACAAGAAACCTCGATCTCAATGGCTCAGACCATTCTTTGTCCACATTATCATATTCGCCAGTTACACAATCGCTTTCTTGGCAATGAGCAAGACCATTCGTGGTCAGAATTGCCACCCAGATTTCATTTACTGTATGTGTCCCTTCACACACCAATTGGCTTGAGCTAACTTTGAGTAGCACCTGCACGCGAGGCAGTCAAATACGAACTCCTTCATGCAGACAACGACCTCATGAAGAAATCACCATATGCCGGCTACCCAACACCCGAAGGGGATGAAGCATGGCGCCAACTTCTGCACAACTCCAACATCCGAATCAAAAAGGAGGAGCTCGATAAGATGAACAAAACGAGTATCCAATTACAAGATGGAAGTGGTGACTACTTTGGCGGTCTGAGTATCCACCACCATCTCCATTGTCTCAAGAGCGCAAGACGAGTTCTTTATCGAGAATACTACAATCTGAAAGAAGAGCCATGGCTCTGGTCCCACCTCGGTACATCCCCTCCCCCTTCCTTTTCACCCCATCCTAACACCACTAGACCACTGCATGGAAGACCTCCGCCTCGCCATGATGTGCCAAGCCGATTTCAGCATCATAACCTACGACTGGCTCCCCAACTACCCGCGTCCCTGGGCCAACTTCCAAGTCGACGGCGAATGCGTGAACTGGGAAAGCATCGACGGCTGGGCCAGCTCTCGCTTCTTCTCACTCTTCGGCCAAGAGTCCCTCGTACATCCCCATCTCGGCATTTCATATCCGATGGAGAATGGTGTTCCGATTCAGGATCCGAGTTTGCATCCCCAGGTGGGAGATTTGGATGCGTTGAGGGATGGCACGAATCCGAAGGATTATACGTATGATGTGAGGAAGGGGGAGAAGCCGGTTATTTGGGATATATTAGCGACGAGGTTGGATCAGGATTAGATGTGTTGGAGCTTTATTGTATATACATGTTTTTTGGATTCTTTGTTATGGTACGGTCTTAGGCATCGCGTTGGTTGTCCAATTTCTTTTCTGCAATTGTACATAAAATTGGAAAATATCAAACTCGTACGTGGTACCAAAAGAGCTTACCAAACGGAATCAAGATCCTAGTACAAGAAGACTCAATCTTCAATCAACTGTCCGTCACTCGCAAATAAAATTGCCCAACTCTTCGTAAGTGACGATTGTGGTTGGCGGTCAAATATCGGTGACCGAGATTGATAGCACTTGGCTCCTACAAACCCTATCCTAAGAACGCCGCACTCTTCGCGTATTTGTCATTTACATGCATCCACTGATTCAGAGTTACAGTAATACCTTTGATTTGTAGAAGTGACGAACTTGGACGTTGTGATAATTTTGGAGTAGGCACTTCACCTCCCACATTTGAAATTTTCAGCTATTTCTTAATGATCAATGAATTTAAAAGTATTTAAAAAAGAGAATACACGCCCAAAGCATCTAGAAATTTGAATTGATGAATCTCCATATATATAGCCTATTACTACCTTATTGATTGGTTTAGACGCTACCCCTTCCCGGTTTTGATCTCATTATGCCAGATCATGAAAGAGAATTGAGGTTAATGGGAGAGTTTCTCCCGTGAATGAACCCTCTCCGGTTTTCGGGACCTCTAGTATTTTGATCTCCATTCTCTCAGATATCCTGGCATAATAAGGTTAAAAACGGGAGAGGGCGGCGCTCTAAACCAATTAATACGGTATGCAATCCTGGACGCTATAACAAGTGCTGAATCAATACCTATTACCTGCTAGAACCACGATAGTTCGGCAATTGATTCACTTTCACTGAAATCTCGCAACCACCGTTGATTTTGGAATTTTAATTTTCGGACTAATTTACAACAAATGTCGGCGATATGTTCGCGATCCGAAATATGCTTACATAATCCAACCCGACTTCGTTTCCGAGCTAGGCCGACGTCTTTCTCGCATCAAACGACCGAATGCTCTTCCTACATTTCTTCACAACCTCCCGCCTTTGCGTTTAACGCGACAATCCCATCTCCGTTCCAGGGGCCGCTCTCGCCAGATGCTTTCTGCTGTCGCGTCGATAGTTGACGCGAGAAATCCAGAAATCATTCGCGTCATGCCACGCTTGCAATTGGTCCGCGATGACAAACTACGAATTTCCACCCCATGAAGCGCCGCCGTGCAAATAGTCCTGGCCACGCTCAAACTGCTTGTGGTTTTCGGCTCCCAACCACTCGGGCTGCAGCTGGTTCATCGCATCTTCCACCTCATAAAACTCTCCACCGGAGACGAACAAGATTTTTCCTGCAAAGGGGAGTTTGGCGCCTGGATGGGTCTGCTGCTCTGGCCCTCGGTTGGCCGTTGAGCACATCACAATACATTTGGCAACGTCCTCGGGTTGATTTGCAGGAAGATCCAGAGCATCCCACCCCTTTTCTATTCCTTTAACCATGGCCGTCCCTAGACTAACATCAGCAAACCCAGGGCAACTATCTCGTCAACAGACTTACTGGTCATCCAAGGGCAAATCACGTTGATTCGAATATTCTCCTCCACCGAGCTTAGGTGTAGACCTCGCATGATTCCAACCACGCCATGTTTGCTTGCTGTATATGTCGGCAAGCCCTTGCTCTCAGTGATACCTGCAATACTGCTCAACAAAACCAGATCACCTCCTCCGTTCTGGCGAAGGTACCACAGGCCGATTCGTGCCGTGTACAAGCCTCCCTTCAAATTTACGTCAATCTCTTTTGTGGATGGCTCCAGGTTGATGTCGGCCTCGGGCGCAAAGGGATTTTGGGGTACAGATATGCCAGCATTTGCAACTACAATGTCCACCCGTCCATAGAGCTCCTCTGCTTTCCTGAACAGGACTAGCTGGTCGGAGTAAGACGAGGTATCGCAATGCACAAATGTTAGATTCGGCGAGTTTGATTCTCTTATTGTTTGCGCAGCTGCCTCATCAGCAACATCTCCAAAGACAATTTTGGCACCGCTTTCTGCAACATATCAGCAACTTCGCTTGCTTCCCGCATACAGAAGAACTTACTATGGAAAATGCGTACTGCAGCACGACCAATGCCAGTCGCACCACCGGTCAGAACGATAACCTTATCTTGCAACGTTTCAAGAAGTGCTGCGTCGAATTCTACATGCGCCATTTTGACGTGAAAGGAGAGGACTTGACGATCTTCGCCTGATGGACTTCTCTGTCAAGTTCGTAATGATAATGGTTGATCTATATTTTTGTGGCCAATTGTGACGTTGCTTTGAGTTTTTGAAATGTTTTTGCAGCCTCTTATCATCGGGTTGCGATTCTTTTCTAACATTTCAACTTGTCTGCGACGTTGAAATGTTGCTGCTATAGCTGCGCGGCCAAGGTATTGCCCTCGATCTTTTGCCGAATTTCCTCCATGTGGATAGGCAGGCTGGCAAGCATGCAGCACCTGGTCACCTTCCCTCGGCTTGCCCCGCAATCTATCCACAAATCTCCCCAACTGTGACCTCCTTTTTAAACGGATTTCTCGGCATGCGGGGTAGAGAGTTTATGGGGGGCAAGGTAAATGAGCCCCACGGTGAGTGTTCTACCTCAACTTGTCGAACTTGGCAATGTATGACGGCATCACATTGCTTGAATAACAGTATTCTCACTTTCACTGATATGATCATAACTCGAGCATTGCGTAGAACAGAAAGCCGAATTCTGAGATCAAACCCTGAGTTCAGGATACTTACAAAGTTGCCATTCACGTTTTAAACACCAAACGCAATTATGCATGTATGTAACTCTGATGCAACTAAGCAAGCACAAGATTTTGAGTTACGAAGTTAACTTCTACAGGTCCTCGTTGTTGGTGCTGGCCCATCGGGATTAGTGCTAGCTCTCCTCCTATCGAAATCGGGAATCAATGTGACCCTCCTCGATGCGGCTTCAACTATAGATGATCGACCACGAGCAGCACATTATGCGCCTTCCGCGGTTCGAGTTCTGAGAGAAGCCGGCGTTTTGGATGATGTGAGGAAGAAAGGCTTCATACCAGGAGATTTTATGTGGCGAAAACGCGACGGAACGTTGATCGCGGGTTTGAGAGACACTGCAGAGTCCCGAGGCGAAGATGGGTTAACCTGTCTACCACTTAATCTGCTCGGGGAAGTCCTGTTGGAACATGCAATTAAAAAGGACAATATTACCATCAAATGGAACCACGAGGTTACCGCCATTGGACAGGATGCAAATTTGACGTGGGCCGAAGCACGTCTCCCAGATGGAACGAATGTGAAAGTCGATGCAGACTATCTTTGCGGTTGTGATGGTGCAAATAGTCAGGTCCGAAGGGCTCTCTTTGGGGATTCATATCCTGGAAAAACATGGGACGCCCAAATTGTTGCAACCAACGTTCGTCGCCTTCCTCTTTGCCATTCGTAGTTCGGTACTAACTCCACACGTCTTAGGTCTACTATCCTCTTCATGACTATGGGTATAGTGACATCAATAATATCATACATTCCGAAGACTACTACATGGCTGCGATAATAACCAAGGAGGGCATGTGGCGTGTATCCTATGGAGAAGACCCTACTCTCACTCTGGAGCAAGTCAAATCAAATCTGCCTGCAAAATTCGAAAGGATGCTCCCAGGCAATCCCAAGCCTTCAGATTACAAGCTTACCAATGTCGGGCCATATCGTATCCACCAGCGTTGCGCAGAGAAAATGCGCGTGGGAAGGATAACACTAGCTGCTGACGCTGCACATCTTTGCAACCCATTCGGCGGCATGGGCTTAACAGGTGGCATCGTTGATGTTGGCGGACTCGCAGAGTGCTTGATTGGTCTAAACAAGGGTTTGGCTGACGATAGCATTCTTGACAAGTATTGCGAAATTCGTCGACAGAAATGGAGGGACTGCATTGATCCCATCTCATCTAGTAACTTTCTTCGAGTCTCGGCTACGGACCCTGAGAACCCATTTGAGAAGGATGAGCTTTTGGCGTTGTGCAGGGAGATGGAAGCTGATAAAACTGGACAGATGAGGAAGGAATTTGATGAAGTGAGTACTAGATGTTCGGCCACGTCAATCGGAGCGATCTTGCTAATTCCAAGTGTGATAGGCACATTTCGAGTTATGTCATGACTTCAAGCAATATTATCGTGGTTCGGTGGAAGCCACGACCAATGGCGTTAATGGAAACCACTGATGGTGTTCGGTGCTGTACGATTGGATTGGATTTCATTTCAGGATAAGGAGCTTCTCTTGCTACGTTGGTCCTGCTTTTTGCGTCACACTGCACCTATTAGCAACCATTCATCTCCAAATGAGGTCGATGCTGTCAGCACATCGTCGTAGCCATAGACATTTTCGTTTTCGTTCTGTGGCAATCATTGGCCGCTGGTCAATTTCGAATGCATCGTCATGTTATTACGGTCGTGATATTGAGCACATTGCGGCTCAACAAACCAGCTGAAATTGCGGACCATAATCAAGACATTGCACTGGCCACGTGTGATGCTCTACGACATTACCCGCAGACAATGCGCCCTGGATACGCCTCTACCAAAATTACTGGCTGACCCTACGCTTACAGCCCCAGACTTGGCGATGAGACTTCCGCTTAACGGTCGCAGGTAAGACTTCTGGTGTGGGACCTGACCTGCCAGCTTTGCTGCCCAGTTTTACCCCGGAACCCTAATTTTGATCCAGTGCGTGCCCATCTGCACAGTGTCTGACACTGCGGATGACGATAACGCAGTTTCCACCGAGTAGAGATGTGCCTCAGACTAACTAGTAATTGCACAATCTCCCCCAGTCAGTTAGCCAATCCTGCCAATCAACATATTGCCGCCGCTCGCTAAAGCATCACCAGGGGCAGTCTTCTTCCTATTGTACGACACTCCTCATCAACTACATCAATTCCCCACCGCGACGGTTCTAGGGCCCAGCTTTAGCTTATCTTCCCCATGGGGCTGCCAACATATAAATGTTCGGGGTTTTGGCGTCCCCGTGGGGAAGATCAGCTTTCAGGGTTTCAGCACTGGGCACTCGAGGTACATCAAAGTTTATTTCAACGGAGAAAAGGATTGGCGTGCTCGGGGTCTTGCTCATCTGAAATTTCAGAAGCGATCCCACATTGTGGGGTAGCACAACGGTCTCAACGGCTAGGCACAAGGATTCTTCTGGGATAGAGAGTACAAAGGTCAGAGTGTCAGTCCTCGAAATAATTGAGCAAGTATCGCCGTCCGTACGATACGACTAATCCAAGCGCCAATCCATCTTACGACTCGAGTATCTGGATCTTCTCTATAGAGCAGGAAGTCAGCGAAAATATGGAATATCCACCAGAGGTGAAGGAGGAGGGTGTCATACATCACCATATCCGCAGGTATGAATTGAGTCCTTTCTATGGCTCTTCACTGCGGGCATTCTCATGGAGCAAGTGTTGACCAAAAAATCAAGTCATGCACACGAAGAAGCTGTCCCCGGGACGGTCAATTTGAAGGCTGCCGGTTAGTGTTAACTACAGACCTTTCCCATCAGAGACACAGTTCAATTACTAATTAACTGCTTCAAAACAGAGGGAGACATTACATATCTAGGCCAAGCACTCTATCCCGTTCCGTCCGACGATCCTAACGATCCATTACTCGTAAGTTTCATTCCTATCCCATATCCCGCCAAGTTGAATTGAACGCCAGTTCTAATCAAACAAATGATAGTGGAGCAATTCGAAGAAAACGATGATTCTCATTATTTGTTCTCTGTACTCGTTTATAGGCAATTGCGTACTTACGGGCCCTTCCGTCTACATCGGCCTCTGGGTTAAAGAATTTGAGGTTACATCGAAAAAATCCAGTGATTTAATTACTTATCCCAGTTTGGTTTTTGGTTTTGGTATGTATATATCCCAAAGTTTCAGTGGAGAAGTTTAAACAGAAGCTTACAAGATTGGCATGTGAATAGGAAGCTTGATATTGGTTCCTATGTACCAGAAATTCGGTCGGAGGCCTGTTATGCTGGGGAGTATGATTGTCGTAAGTTCTCCATTAATGATGTGGTTGATTTGTACAGTTTCATGAAGCTAATTGTCCCACCCTCAGTACATCGCGGGTCTCATTGCTGCTTCGAGGGCTACATCATATAATGGTCTCATGGCCGCTCGTTGCGTTCACGCTATTAGTTCCGGCGTGTGCGAAGCGATCCCTGTACAACTTGTCAACGATATCTTTTTCCTCCACGAGCGTGGCAAGCGTCTTGCGTACTATACCCGTGAGTTTTCCCACTCCACCCACTGTATGTTCTTCATGATACGCGATTACTAATAGCCCCTATCTTAGTATGTCTTTGTCTTGGTGCTACCGGCCCCCTTTACGCCAGCTACATGCTCTCAGCCCCAGGAAACCACACCTGGCGTCTTTTCTTTTACGTTGTAACTGCCTTTTCTGGTACTCTATTCATCCTTGCCTTTCTATTTGTCGAAGAGTCATATTACGTGCGAGTACTCCCACCTGTGACACCCGAATCCGCTGGGACACCCAATCGAGCATCATTGGACAATAACTCTGATCCAGAAACCAAGAATGAGCCCAATATGAGACATATTGAGGGAGTTGCTCCGCGTATAATTCCACAGAGGAAGACTTTTATACAAACACTGAAGCCTTGGGGAGTATGGAACCCAGAATCGGAGTTTTTAATGACAATGGTACGGCCGTTCACGTATTTCTTCGTGCCGGCTGTCTTCTGGGTTATCACAACTTATGGTACATATTTCCTTCCCAGCACCCCCTTTCCACTCAGCCGAGAAATCCCAACTGACTCCCAAAATTAGGCCTTTACATCGGCCTCGGCGCCCTAACATTCAATTTCACCTTCCCCCTCAAAATGGTTGCCCCACCATACAACTGGAAGGAACAAGACACCGGTCTCATCGCCCTCGCAAACTTCGCCGGCTACCTCTCAGCTGCCCCTTTCACCTTCACCTCGGACCGCTTCGCAGCCTACCTAACCCGCCGCAACGACGGCATCCGAGAAGCCGAAATGCGCCTCCCCGTCCTGCTCCCCGCCATGCTCATCGCGCCCGCCGGTCTGGTCGTCTACGGCATGAGCGCCGAACGCAACCTCCACTGGTTCGGCTACTTCATGGGCGTCGCCATGTGCAACTGGGGCAGTTACTTTTTCTTCTCCTTCACGCTCGCCTACGCCGTCGATTCCTACAACTCCAAAATGAGCGAGATGCTCATCGCCATGAACATCGGGAAGTCAGCCATTAGTTTTGGCATGGGCCTTGATTTGCTGGATTGGATTCTGGATAATGGGTATGCGAAGATTATTTGTGGGGCCTTTGGCACCGTGTTGTTGGTTAATAATTTGATGGTCTTTGTGTTTTGGTACTGGGGTAAGAAGATTCGCATTTGGTCGAGTAGGAGTTGGTTGGGCTATATGCATAATAAGAGTGCGGCTGGCCAGGGGGCCATGACGCATTAGTGGGTTGGGTTTGGACGGGCTTTAGAGGGGGGGTTGGATGGATAGGTGGGATTGTAGGTCATGGCTTGGGATTGCATGGGCTTAGAAGGTTGGGAGGATTTGTCTCTATGGACTTTGTTCTATTTAATGAAGTAAATAGATAGTCTGGTGTGAACGCAATTTAATATTGCGGACAATATAATGGGTTTTAAGAGGTTGCCAGATTACAAACTGTGCTTTCATTGGTAATAAGCGGATTGTACGTGTAAGAAAAAGAATGCTTCTCAATTAAGTTAATTAAAAGCACTTCCAACTAAATGCGAACGACGCTGGTGACGTGCTTCTACAGTAGCCACATCGATACTTAGAAATTGGTTTATGGAACCTGATCCCTTACATGAACTCCTACTCTATGGAATAATTTTAGATCTGACTATATACATCAGATACGTACCTAGCCTATTTCGCGGTAAAAGGGGTGGTCTTATACGTGAATTCATTCCTATTCTAACTAATTTTGAATCTAGTCTTATATTTCAAGTCTTCGACTTAAGAGGCTTAGAGGCCTGATTCATAAACAAGGTAAGTTAAAGAGCGTTTATTTTTCGGGGTATAAGTACTCTTCTCAATTGACCTAGGGATTCCAAAATTCTCAACTACCGTATTGACCTTGCTATCAAACGGGGATTTTCAATCCATCGTTTCTCATATTTCATAGTATGGCTCAGATTATGAAAGTGCTCTTTGATTGATTGATTGATTGATTACTTCATACACCTATCCCAGCTAGAAAGCTATGAAAATGTTCACAACCTACCAAGCCTAAACCACTTTCCGCATCTCAACTCCATAACTCCACAACTCCACAACCTGATCGCTATTACGAAGCACTTCACCTTCACACCTCTCCTTACAAATCGACTGACTTCCCAGAGCAGACGTGTAACCTCAGAGCCATTACCAAGCACCCCCACACTCCCCCCTCGCCAACGCAACCCTACTACCGAAAGTAGACATGCAACTCCACTTACCCCAACAGTACCCCAGACTGCCCTCCAAGCCTCTTCACTGAACACCTGTACTCCAAAACAGCCAGTCCAACTAAGCATCACCAAGCAAAGCAAGCACTTCAACCTCGTCTCTCCATAGATGTCCGCTGTGAGTACCCTTCCGACTGTGACCCCACACTCATCCCTACCACCACCAGCACGTACAATTGGGTCCCACATGCCCCTCCCCTCACTCCTTGCCCAGCCATCAACATCGGCTGCATCGCTGACTCGGACCCCAAATGCGGGGTCTCCATGAATCCCCGCACTTCACACATCACAAACCAGCATGTTAGCACGTTGCAGCACCATGGAGTACAAGGTGGAACCAATTCCAATATCCTCTCGTAAACCTAAAATCCAAATTGCTGTCATTTTCGGTAGCGTACGACCCCTGAAATCTCATTGGGCAAACTGAGCAAGCGAGAGCCTAATTGCGAAATCTATTTCTCCACGATTATTGGCAAAGGCCTCTTCGTGTCTCATCAACCTGACTCGCAAGGTTACTTTCCCATCATCATTTGCTTCAGCTCTTGAAATCACGATGATTCTCGACAAAATAATCACCACGACTGAGACGTGGTCGCAAGCGAAGTCTGCCGTTGAAGGCACGAGCGCGACATCCTTGTTATTGTGGAGCTTCTATGCTTTGCTAGCGCTTGGGGTTTTGGATTATGGGTACATGATATACTTGCATTTCCAAATGGTAAGATGTCACCCAGCAACTGGCGGTTCATTCCTGGAAACTAGAATTAACAGGTTTTAAACATAGCCCCCAGGACCATTCCCTCTCCCAATAATCGGAAACACCCATCTGCTCCCGTGGACAAAACCATGGGTTTACTTCGAGGAGTTATCAAAGCAATACAAAGCTCCTCTGATAACATTTTGGACAGGTCGCCGTCCGACAGTATGGATCTGCGATGCCTGGACCGCTTCCGAGCTTTTCGATAAGAGAGCTGGTATATACGCAGACCGGCCACGCATGGTAGTTTTTGGGGAATTGGGTCCCGGTCAATCGAGCCTTGTCTCGATGTATTACGGCCCGCGCTGGCGAGTGCATCGAAAACTAATGCATATGGGTGTTGGGCTACAACAAGTGCGGAATTATCTGGAATTGCAAAATGATGAGAGTAAATTGGTGGCGCAAAACTTACTGACTACCCCAGAAGAGTATGTGGTTCACCTTGAACGTTATGCTGCTAGCGTTGTATCGATAATTGGCTTTGGGAGACGAATTCGGAGTACGACAGACCCTGTCATCAGCCGAGTCCTTGCGGTGATGCAGCGGGCTGCGGAATTGAATGTGCCAGGGAAGACTTTTCCAATGTTGATGGAATCCTTTCCAAGTGAGTTGTAGTTAATTTAACAAAGGCAAATTTAGAACTGATTCTCGTGGCAGTTCTTGCTAAATTCCCAAACGAAATTGCGCCTTGGAAAGATGGCCTCGGCTCTAGAAAGCCAGGGGGAGGCCGTGGCAGGCCGTTCTACTATGCACTAGCAGTGGAGGCTGCAGAGAATCCAGATCAACCTCAATGCTACGCAAAGAAGCTATTCGACGAAGTGCCAAAGTACGGTTTGAATGAGGACGAAATAACATCGCTAAATTCAAACCTATTCGGCGCTGGAAGTGATACTTCAAGCTCAACCCTCATAACATTCATCCTCGCATGTACTGCATTTCCAGAGGTACTCCAGCCCGCTTGGGAAGAGTTGGATCGTGTGGTTGGTTCTGATAGGAGTCCGACCATGGACGATGAGCCTCAGTTGCCATATATCAAAGCATTTGTGAAGGAGGTGTTTCGATGGAGGTCCGTTGCCATCATTGGAGGACAGCCTCATGCGCCAGTTCAAGACGATACATACAAGGTCTTTGTTCCTAGAACATTCGGTAAGATGAAACTAACAGGCTTTAGGGTTGGAAAATACCAAAAGGGACTTGGATTCAAGGCAATCTCTGGGCAATCCATCGCCATGAACGTGATTTCCCGCATCCTGATCGATTCAACCCTTTCCGCTACCTGAAAGATAACCCAGACTCAAGACCATTCCCTAATGAAAGAGGTTACATGGCTTTTGGATGGGGTCGCCGTGTCTGTAGCGGTCAGGGTCTCGCCGAGCAAGGGACCTTCGTCACTGTCGCTCGTCTGCTCTGGGGGTTCCGGATTGAAAAGGCGAAAGATGCTGATGGAAAGCCAATCCCAGTTGACATATTCAACTATACGTATGTATCGCTGTACGCTTTGTGGTTGTTTGTCGCTGATCTCTCCCAGGAATGGTTTGAATATGCGGCCAGAGCCCTTCCAGTGCAAGATAACTCCAAGAAGCGATGAAATTCGAGAGACGATTCTGCGCGAAGGAGAGGAGGCTGAAAAACGACTCTCTGCGTTTGATGGGGAAACTAAAGTTTCATTTGATCAATTCACGATGAAATAAGGTGCCAGTCAGTAGGAGAAGGAGGAAGGATTGTACTCGCCTGCAACGGAAGTTCATGTTTAATCGGTATTTCGGTGGAAGGGAACCCAGGGGAATTTAATATATGCACGTATTGCGCCTCAATTCTTCCAGGTCATCGTTGGTGCAATTGAAACTTCCGGTCCACCTGGTGGGCTGTAGATGCTTGTTGGGATACGCAATGCGACTCCGCCATTAGCATCATGTGCCTTAGGGCCTGTTCGCGGCAGAATAACACTTTGCAACCAGTTATTCTACCAATAACGTTATTTGTAGAATAACTAAAACCACATATTCTACCAATTCGTGTTCATGAGATACACATTCATATCTATTATTCTATTAATAACCCATCACTTATTTCCGATTATTAATACTTATCATCAACCTACTAAGGGGTAATGCCGCATTTCGCAATATTCATAAAATTCGAAAATATAATGAATTTTCGCATTAAATTTACTCTAAAATAATTACTATATCCTTATTTTTTTTTGCAATAAATATCTAAGACCTAATTAATCTTATAAACCCTATTTTATTTAAAATAAACTCTTAAAACAATTAAATCGAACCTTTATTATAATTAATATAAGCCTTATAAATTAAAAAATCTCGCGGCAAAAAAGTAATTAAAGCTTATAATCCTAATCTTCTTATATTTCCTTTAATTAATTATCCTAAAAAACTAAAAAATTTTAAAATAAAATAAGATCTTAAATTATATATTATATATATTAAATAATTACTTTTCTAATATAAAAAAAGCAAATAAATAAAATCTAATAGCTTTAAAAAGATAATTTAACCTTATATTATTTATATTTTAAAACTTATATTTAATCTATTATAAAAGATTATAAAGATTTAAATATATATTTATTTTTAAAGTATTTAAAATTATTATAAAATATTTTATAAGATTTAAAAATTCTTTAAAATAAGTTAAAATTATATTAATCAAATATTTTATATTAATAATAATTAATAAATTCATTTAAAAATAATATACCTAAAAATTAATTATTAATAATATTAATATAAATTAATATTATATATATTAAAAATAAAGAAATTATTTAATAAGTAATATATTATTAAAAAAGAAATAAAAAGAATTAATATTATTATTAAAGAGAATAAAAGAATTCTTTCTTTTAATTAATCTATTTTTAATTAATCTATTTCTAAATTTAATAATCTATTAATATTATTTATTTTTTAAATTAATTAATTTAAATCTCTTTTATCTTTTTCTATTATTAATAAATTAATAATATATATTTTTAATATTCCTAATATTTATAAATATATTTCTATTTCTTTTATTAATATATTGATTTTAAATACTTATATTTATAAAAAGAATAAAAAAAGAAATATAATAAATATATTAAATATTATAAATAAAGAAATCTATTAATAATTAAAAGTTTAATAAATCTAATTTAACTTTAAAAAGAATATAATATTCTTCATTAATTGTTACAGGTCCAGATCTGTGACCCTTAAGTAGTCGAGTAGCATATTGGACTTCTGTTACAGGTCCAGATCTGTGACCCTTAAGTAGTCGAGTAGCATATTGGACTTCCATCCAATAATAGTCCCTTTTTGGGC
>QYAP01000713.1:0-19227 GCA_003988905.1 Hymenotorrendiella dingleyae
TCTTTCTCTCCTTCTCCCTCTCCTTCTCCCTCTCCYTCTCCCTCTCCCTCTCCCTCTCCCTCTCTCTCTCTCTCTCTCTCTCTCTCTCTCTCTCTACATCATAGATAAGTACTCTCCCCCCTCTCTTCTACAAGTAAGTGATCCCCCCTCGTTCCTACTAACCCTATTATCGACTCTCTTACCATATCTGTATTATACTCAGGAAAACAGATGGGATGGCAGTAAAGGTACGCCGATGAGATTACTAGGAATGATAGAAGGGGTAGAAATGATGGAAATGGGAATAGAAAACTAGAACTAGGAGCTAGGAGAACCCTAGGGTGCATTTAAGGCTATATTATTTATTAATTTTAATATAAAAAAAGTATAAATCTATATAATAAATTATTCTATTTTATATAGTAAATCCGTATACATATAATAGATTATTCAATAAAATGGTCATATAACTTATTCTATTATTATAACTCCTGAGTTGTACATGTGGTGATATTTAATGATCTAAGAGTTGTATGTACTATAACTCTTAAGTTGTACCATGTACAACTCAGTAGTTGTACGTAGTATAATATGCTGCTACCGTAGGGTTCCGTAACAATTATCAAGTTTCTTCTTCTTCAGCTACTATATTTCCTGGCATTATAGAATAAAGTTCCGATTTGGTATAATATGTTAAATATCCATAAAAACCAATCAATCGCTTTACCGGAGTCGATCTTCTAAAGTTGTTCTTCGCGAATTCCATCACGTGATGATTAAGCGACATTCGAAAAGGGGGACATCATGCCCGAACATTACCTGAACAGGTCGGACCCCCACCTTCAATTATCTCGAAATAAGTCATCCGCTCCTTCCGGGATTTCCAAGGTGGCTCACCTCTCGATTACTGGAATCATCTTCAAACTGGGTACACTCATATTGGGGAGCCCAAAGGGTCGCAGGGTCGCAGCGTCGCTCGGTAACGTCGTGAAGTATCGGTAACTTTGCGAGGTTGATGCATTATGCACTGGATGCTGAGAAGTGCAAGTTCGTGCCATCACTGCGGTCTTTCAAAACATCAGTATGTCGCTGCATAGCGAGGGGAGAGTATGAACTTACCAGAACATCAAAACTGTGTCGCGAAAATTACTGACGAAGAAATCCGCACGAGCAGGGTGGAAAGCTTTTGGTGGGAAGATTGAAGAGATCCTTGCGATACCGTAGCAAGGGGCCCGCAAGACAGACACTGCCCAGGTATCTCCCGTTTTGGGCCCTTTCGTGCCAGTCTATCAAAGAGAATTGAGATTATCAAGCCGAGGCAAGATTACATGTAAATTGCTCGCCCATCCAGAGCCGTGGTATTCCACAAAAGAGAGTAAGGGAATACACGCTTGGAAGTGGAAGAAACATCTCCGACTAAAGATGACAAAGAAGAAAAGAGATTTCCGAAAAATTCGAGAACATTAACCGCAATTTTCATGCTGAATTAGCAGACCGCAAGTTTCCTCATTTGGATTAGACAAAACTGAAAAGAAATAAGTTGTGAAAGGTCTCTTTCCATCATATAATTCTGAAGTCTTCCTCCTTCAAAAGCCCCTTTTCCATATCATCAACGACCTCACCGTCCATCTTGCCATCAACATAACATTCGCCAATAAGCTTGAAGCTTCCAGGTTTATCTGGACAAGGATGTAGAACGTAGGGCACTGGAGAGCCGTAAAATACGCAAAGAATATCGTCAACAGAACTTTGAGCTGGCACGAGAGCCATCGAATTGTCGGAGGTTATGGCAAATCTCCGGCCACACTTGAGTGTTGCCAATTGAATTTCTCTTAAACGCATGACATCACTTACGGGTTCACCAGTTGTAAGATCTCTTCCTCTGCGCAGACGACGGTGCTGCTGATCAAAGCTCAAGTCTGTTGTGATTGTGCGATTAAATGCTTCTAGTGAACTAGGCATTTGCGAACTTACAGACATTGCCAGTTCAAGCCATCTTGACATTATCTCCTTGGTTTCTGATCTATTCTCATTAGAGCCAGAATCAACAAGATTGTCATATTGATCCCAACAATGTCCTAGCTTTCAGAGAGCTGCAAAACAAATTCCGCGAGCTACGATAGTCCCCACAGCAAGTTCAAATTGAACTTGAAGAGGTTTTCCCTTGTCCGCAGAGTAAAGCATGAGGGGCCTTCCATTGGAATCAAGCTGAGTATCGTTTTCTATCACTAGTCTTATTGTTAAGCCCAAGCGCGATTGTCTGTCCCAACATGGAACCCAAGAAGGTAAAGCCAGAACCGTTGGGTTGACCCTCGACCAAATCTTAAAGAGATTTTGTTCTTCAAGTATGATATACTTCGCAGCTTGTGTGTAAATTTCCTCGACAGTGAGACTGTAATCTGGAACAATCGCGTTCACTCCGTCCTCGCAGGGCATGACAAGATTCAGAACGCCGTAAATCTTATCCTTCAAATCCGTTGCCTCTTTATTTTCAAGGTCGAGATTATATAGTACGCCAAAGAGTCTCCCATACCGCTGTTCGCTGGCTGGCAGCTGCTTACATTTTTGCCGAATTTGTCTTAGTTTGGAAATTACATCGAGATCAAAAAGAGCAGTAGCTTGACTGAAGGCTACGTAGCTTTGTGGTATATGAGCGTATTTCCATTCCCTCGCTTCGACCCATAGGCACAAAATTGATCGTGCTTGTTCTATCACTTTATGAAAGGAGATAATAGTACGGCCGCAAATCATGATTGTATCTGCCGCAGTGGTCACTTCCTGGACGACCCAAATTCTCTTCCACCATGGGCGCTTAAGTAGGGTTTGAAGTGCCTTCCATCCAGCGATATCCTCAGAAAGAACTCTTTCAATTTCTGGTATTTTCTCTGGAGCATTCAAATAGTAAGAGTCTCCCACGATTTCACGAGCGATTTCTCCCAACTCTTCCAGCTTCTTCAATCCCCTGGCACCATCCTCCCCTCCCGGCCCAAGCCAAATAACGACTCTCTGAGGCCGCTCGTATATGACTCCCATTCGACCAACTTGTAAATTCCTCTCGTCGATGTTATTCTGGTCGATACAAATTGCATTAACCCAAAGCCTGCGTGGTTCATGCTTGTTGCGAAGATGTCGTAAGGCTGACTCCAGATTCTCCGTAATTTTGAATTGTTCACCATCCAAAAAGATGGGTTTCGTGATGGTTGCATCACCCCATACATACGAGAGGGCTTCGTAGGGCGGTGGGTCTTCGAGCGATGCGTGATGAAGCGTACAGTAGATATCGTTGTTGAAATCACCGGCAGGAATGATGTCGACAAGTCGAATATCGTCGCCAATGAGTGGTTGGTACTTGCATGTCTTCTTCACATGCGTTTGAGCTTTCGAACTTGAAGCATCAGTCAAAGCGCCAGCAGAAGGAACATGGCAAACCCTCTCGAGGCTCTTACTCCTTCTAACCGTCACCATCTCCCCGTCTTGATTCCTCTTCAATCCATTTGGCAGATCCGCCACTTCGGTACCGAGACTAGAAGCCTCCCCCGGCCCAAGGCAGCCCACAGAATCAGCGATGTTCTGTGTCGTTGGACTCGCCATCGTCGTAGTGCAGATTGATTTGAGTTGGTTGTGCCAGGCTCCAGGTCTCTGCCGAGTGAGGCTCGCCGGTAAGTATTCAGCCTAAATAGCGTGACCCAATTAAGGAAGATCATGTGATCATAGTGTAACCTGATGGTGTAACTTGCAGAGTTCGGCAAAAGGTTACCATGGTAGTACCATTGACCAAAAAGGTAGGTAACCAGAAAAGAAAAAGAAGAATGGTAAGATTACATACAAAATACCATGGTTTTACCATGGTACCACCCCTTTTTACTGGTTCTTTGTGGTACCATACCTTTTTCAGATAAAAAAGGTAGGTATTTTGTGGTATGGTACCATGGTATTACCATGGTATAGGATACCTTTTGCTGAACTTTGGGTGTAAGGCGCGGATTTCGAAACTTGGGGATTGTTGAATTCTTTTGAAAAGTTGTTCCCTTCCGTTTTCGCCATTTTATCGTAGTATATAGCAAGGATTTGAGGGTGTTAGCATGCAGTGTACAGTGCGTTGGAAGGTAGGGGAGGAGTTAGGTGGTTAGGATTTGAGCCGATGTGTGAAGGATGTAATAACACCAAGGAGGATTTAACCCTAATTTCCTCTCTTCTTCTTCTTCTTCTTCTTCTTCTAGGAGGTACAGCAATCCTAAAAACGACATTTAATCGAATCGAATAGACACTACAGTACCAGGCTATGAATTGAATTGCATTACTTGCGAGAATTACAACGCAAGCAACCCAGCTACTACGCCAACTTTCACCCAATAAGGGAAAACACATTTCTAGAACACGAGAAACCAAGCTTCGGTAGTGAGTCTACTCCAAGCATGATACCTCTTACATTAGATTAATACCACGAGATACGAAGCATTTTTGATAGATTCCAGGGATCTGGAAGCATCAACCCGACGCAAGAGATCCAACAAGTAATCGTTTTTCTACGCTTGTAGACTTTCTAATCTCTTGCTTATGACACCATGGTGAGAAAGATCGTGAAACTGATAACTTAATGCGTGGAAGGGTTGTAGCAAGTTCAAGGAAATCGTAATGGCAGACTAAAGGGATACAAGGCAGGGCGGTATAACAACTTTTGGAAAATCAAAATCAAAATGATAGTCTGAAATAGATCATCCTGGCGGTGTTGGCGAGAGATTGACCAGCTGACCAGCTTTTCAAACTACGCAATTTGCAAGTGATGTGTGAAAGTTGACTACTACTTGAAGCTACCACTACCTCGGCATGCTACCGGTAGCCCGGGCCCTGACAAGAAACAAAAGAAACAAGCCACGAAATAAATGCCCGGGTATTTCCCTTCGGAAAAGCTTATTCCGCTGGGTCAATCTGCAGGAACACGTTTGTCCCTTATGGCATCGAAGCCAGGAACTGCTTGTTCAGCATGGCGCGAGTCATGTGAGTTTTTGGTCACATGAGAGGAGGATCCCTGGGCTTGACTCGCTTGAGTTGCTCTCCTTGATAGGCGACTGACGGTTTCCAACAATTGGATCCCAGCTGTCTTGCCGTGAAGAGTTTTACAACGCCACCAAGATCCATTTATCTTGGCGAACTGCCTTGGATTTTGCTTCCAATTGCCTAGAAAACTTCTAGAAGAACATGACAGTTCTTACTTAATAATCGCCTCAGCGTCACCGACTCGCTTCTCGCATGTGTTGAACAGGCTAGAGGGTATTACCGGGTGTTCGGCGTCAGCAACTGTATTGAGGCAAAATGCAGACCAGACAGCCGATCCTACCTGTACCTGTCCGACGTCGTCGTTGGCTGACCTGGGAACTGGTGAAGTTTCGAATGATGATTTTCATTCTAGGTTTCCGGGATATCGTGGTTTGCCCCTTTTTGTCGTGTACTCTCAGCCTCCTTGTGTAGCAAGGAAGCTCTCTCTCAGAACCAATGAAAAATCTGGGGCCATGCATGGAAGCAGGATAGAAGGCATGGAAGGTTCAACGAACGTCGCCGTAGACGTCAATGGAGAAGGCCTCTCCGATTGGATGTGGTTCATCGCGAAGGATGAGCTGGGGAAGTTGGGAATCTCCTCAATGTGATTGCGGCACAGCAGCGACTGCCAGGAGAAGTACCGATGGTTTCGTTGTACCTCGGTTACCAAGGTAGGCTTTCAATCTGGCGGTAAAGGCCTGAAGAGGGCTTTTTGAATTGATCCTGCGGAGGGGGGGTACGAGAAGCGAATATGAGATGTATGGAGCAAGCACCCATTGGAAGTACACCTGGGTCTTTTGTATCTTTTGTTGACTATTCTGCCCATACTCAAGCCAATGGGGATTTAAAATAGCGCGCAGCTAGTCCTCCGTAAGCGGCTGTTATGAAGGCCGTAGTGACCATTTTTCATTAGTAAATCTGCTCGACTATTGAACGTCTGTGTGGAGCGTAAAATATATCTTCAATCTTCCTTCGAGCGCAGCGAGCTATGATACGGGATGTTGGGGGCTGGCCCCCATGAGCACTATGGGTGGCTGGTTAGGGGTAATCGATTGAGATGCAAGAGCCCGAGCCTGATCCTTCGAGAACTCCTTCCTAGGCACTGGAGACAAAGCTTGCACTTCCGAAAACATCCTCTGTCGCTCACTGTTGGCGTTAAGGTTATCGATCCCTTGAAACGAGCCTTTATTGATCCAGGAAGGTGATGATGGCTAAAATGAAGGGGAATCCAAAGAGGGAGAATGCGAGCCTGTTTAGAGCCTGGGGCATGGCGAACAAGGGCGATGTTTTCAGCCCCAAAAGCCGTGGCTGGAAGCATTATCGAATCGATGGCCTTGGTGTTGTGGCAGGCGTCGGTGACGAGGGACGACGGTTGGTTCTGCTGACATGCGCAGCGGGAGTCGAGGGCGGCCTTTCGCTGCTACGTTGCAGTCGAGAGGAGGGGTATTTGGACCGGTGGCTTGCGTTCTCGTGCTGCTTCGTCTGCCTCGTCGACTCCTATTTAGTAAGGAAAACCAGAATGCAGAATAAAACAACGAATTGCAGAGCACTACGGGTTGATCTAGGGACGTTCTTATATGTGAAAACTCGGAAATGTGGTAGAAATAATGATTTCTTGACGTATTCTTCCAAAATGCTTCTTCTCGTGATCGCATACCGTCGGTGGCACCAGATCCATCTGTCCATTCATCCCTTTCCATCATCCCACTCGCTGACAACGCCGCCATCAAGCGACCAGCTCCCTGAAAATCTTCACTAGAAGCAGGTCCACTTGTTCCACCAGACTAGAAGCCTGCTAGAGTAAATCATCCAATGCACGCACCAACGGCCATATACTAGACTACCGTACGCACGTCGAGTCAAAGAGTTCCTTTTTTTCTTTCTCACTTTCGGTGCAGGCAGTGTTAAATCCTTCCTTCACTGCCACCACTTTCTCACTTTCTCGTCATGCCGAATCAATTCACTTTCACTACAACCCCTGTCCTCACTAGCCTGATTTTACCCCTCGTGTCACGCGAACTGGGTACCGTACTCGCTCGCTACTGGGAGACCCGCCCGCTAAAACTCACTCAGCGCTCTCGCCCAGCTTGCCCACCCAGGCTGTCCTTCCCATCGTCCGTCCACCCTCCACCCCGTCCCTTTCTTTCCTCCCTCCCCCGCACCAAGCCGTCGCTGCACCGCACCCTAGGAACTACCACAACGCACGCACCGCATGAAATTGGGACGGTCAGGACGGTATTTTAGTGCTACGTGCCAGCCTGCCAGCGCCCGTCAAGCGTCAAGTCGCCCGCTTCCGCGCTTTTTCTCCCTCTTCTGCCCGTCGTCCCCCGTCTCCGCTGTTGCGCGCCCAAACAAACATCGTCCAGACTCCATATCCACCAAAAGGACCGAATAGCCTCTCCAGTACTCCACGAAATACCACTTTGACTCCACGTCTACCCCATACTCTGGCTTGCAGAAGGATCACACTCACACCCAACACCCATTCAACAGACATCACGAGAAAAACATAGCAACAAGAGCATCAAACACGCAATTGAACACCGTCGTCCCGTCTCGGCGCGATTCGAGCCTTCAGCACGCGCTGTGGACCACGATCGACGCTGTGCCCTGCGAAAGTCGACATCGAGTACGAGCCTGATCTCGCCTTTACCACCATGTCGACCTCAGTCAAACGGGCATGCGACGCCTGCCATCGACGGAAAGTAAAATGCGATGGGATTAGTCCGTGTAGGAATTGCTCGTCCGCGCAACTGTCTTGCACATATCATGCCATTCCGCAGAAGAAAGGGCCTAAAGGATCAAGAGCGAAGGTGATCAGCGAATTGCGGGAAACCCAGCGACAATCAACTCTCTCTTCCAAAGTTGCGAATCGAATGAACGGCATTTCGAGCCCACCATGTAGTCCGACACTTGCGCCTACGCCAGGTTTGCTGACGAGCGATATGATCAAGGAGTGCATCGAGTTTTTCTTCGCCAACATGTATCCAACACTTCCCATTCTCCACCGAGGGCGCCTCGAACAACAAGCCATGTACGCCGACCAAAATGTTGATACATATTGCCTGTTGACCTCACTTTGCGCCTTCATGATGATACAGCCGGGCATGGGCATTCCGAACGATCCTCTTGGTTTGGATAGCCTACCTGGTTCGAATTTGGTATCTGGAAATTTGTTGATGGAAGAAACTCTGCGCGTCAGGAAGAGCTATGATCATTTAGAATCACCAACGTTGAACAGTCTTGCCACTAGCTTCTTTTTGTTTGGCTGCAATTTTGGTCTGGACATGCACAACAAGGCTTGGTTCCATTTGCGAGAAGCGACAACCTTGGCGCACATTCTCGATATGCAAAAGGAAGAGAGTTATTCGCAATTCGATACAGTTGAGTCCTCCCGCAGACGTAGACTCTACTGGCTGTTACTTGTGACAGAAAGGTATGTTGCATCCGCCTTCCCGTTAGTTACACCATACTGATATGCAAAATAGAGCGTATGCCCTGCAGCGGCATCGGCCGCTTTCCCTTTCAGCGACAATAAATTTGCCAACCCAGAATGATGACCCCACAGATAATCAAGCGCACCATTTGCAAGGATTCTTGTCTATGATTGGCTTATTCAAACCATTTGATGAGAGCTTCGTTGCTTTGTGGAACAAGACACAAAATAATTGCTCTGCACCATACTTGGCTGGATTGCAGAAACAGCTCAACGATGCATTGCCTCCTTACAATAATACCACCGAAAATCAGACAGCTGATTTAAGAACGAGTCAGCAATGGCTTCGAACAATGGTCTGGCAACTGAGCATACAGAACGGATTCCTGAGCTCGAATCATGAAGATCCAACCATGAACTTCAATTACCCAGTGGAGATTGCTAGAGAGCTTCTATCTTTGACATCCCAATTCTCACAGCAAAGCATGGAAGCCCACGGTATTGGTTTGGTATGTTCCTGAACAATTTGGAAATTAGAAAGCACCACTAACGTATCGTAGATTGAGAAACTTTTTGATGTTGCTTGCTCCTTGACCGACGTTCTTTCTCTTCTTCCTCCAAATTCGGACCCCTTCGCGCCTGGTCCTCAAAGCTATTTGAATGACTTTATCCGACTTTTGTCAATCTTGAGAAATGGCGACCATCGCTTCCTCCCTCTGCTTCTCTCCAAGGCCCACGATGTATTACCCCGTCTCGTCAACCCTATGCTTCAGACTGTTCCTGAAAACAAGTCTGGCATGTTCGCTGAGGTGGACATTTTTGATGGATTTGGTAATGCTGGTATGGGTGTACCTAGTAACTTCCCAGGCTACAATGGCGATGGGACTAGTGGCCCGTTCAAGGTTGAGCCAGACACGGATTTCAGCAGGCCAACCACAACCCTCGCGTCTTTCGATAATCATGCTGAACAAATGGGCTCCCCAATCGATGGTTCAAGTAGCGGTAGCGACAACACTTCATTCACCAGCCCTACTATAATTCAAAGCCCCATGAGCCCCATGGAGTTTCCAGGTATGGCTCAATATGGTAGCTTCCAGAATATGAATCCAGCTGCTATGGGAGGCAACATGCATGCTCCTAGCCCATTGGGTAATTTTGGGGATGGCCATGTTGAGTTCAAGCAGGAGTTCGACCAAAGGAATCTCGGTCTCACTCATCAAGTAATGAATTCGAATCCTACAGTTATGGGTATGATGCCTCGGCCACCGCTGCGACAGAATACCGGTAGCTCCACTTCAAGTTTTGGTATGCAGATTCCAAGGAGCGTGCCAGAACAGTACCATTTACAGCGAGCCAACAGCAACGGGCTCGAGGTACCTCCTGGCATGAACGGGGCTGCAGAAATGCCATATAGATGAAAGCATTAGTCCTCTTTGTCAGATTCTCCAGTGTATAACTGAGGGTATGCCGAGCTGTCCATGATGCGCTGCAGATTAGATCCAGAATAGGATAACTCGGACTCTAATCGTCTGGCGCTGAGATCTAGCGAAACCCCCCATGTCATCGAGTTTACAGGCGGTCAGATAGAAGACCGTCTTGTTGTAACTAGATATACAAACAACTACCTCATCGTTGGCCATAGAAGGCCATTGAATACTTGGCCGGCCATTAAATCCATCATTCATCCCTATAAATCCGTATAATACATTGGGGCCCTTTTTTTCCTTTCTTTTGTTTTTTATTATTATGGTTTGGTGCGGATTTGAGGAAAGAAAGACAGAATATAATGAATGCGGAGTTTGGCAGTTAATTGCTCTGGAAGCATACCCATTTGTGTTTTGTTTTGTTTTTGGTCTTTTTGTCAGGATATAAATAAAGCCTTTCTGTTGATTATAGGTGTCGTGTTTTTTTGTCGCTATATATGCGAGTGGAGTGGAGAGAGTGGGGTTGGTGGAATGGGGGGTGAGGGAGAGGATGGTTGAATGGTATTTTGAAGCTGTGTTGGTATGGGGAGGCTGTTTGTTTGGATCCTTGGATGTTGATGGATGAAGTGGATGGGGGAGGAGAGGTGAGCAGTGGATGAGTAGATTGATAGGTTAATGGATCTATTGAAATATGTGCGGGTGTTGTGAGGTGGGTTGAGAAGAGATGGTAGGTGGTGTGTTTTACTTTACCTTTGGGTTTGAGAGTGAGTGATGAAAGACGATTATGCTGGCGGTGATGAGAATGGTGGTGCTGCTGCTGTTGGGGAAGTGATGATGGATTGGTGGGTGTAGTCTACGTTTTCGCTTGGCTGGGGTTTGGAGAAGGGGGGTAGACTGGCTACGTTTGTGGTTGCGGTTGTGGTTGTGGTGATGGTTTACTTTACTTTTAGGCTTGAGGGTGAGTGATGAAAGACGCTTATGCAGGTGGTGAGGAGAATTCTGCTTCTGTTGAGGAAGTGATGATGGATTGGTGGGTATAGTCTACGCTTTCACTTGGCTGGGGTTTGAGGGGATGGGGGGTATGTTTGTGGTGATGGTGATGGTCATGGTTTGAGCGTTGGATGGTGGGGTGTGTTGATGCCATGTTGGCACAAAAATATAGGTGAGCGTAGAGAGGGTGCCGGTGTCGATATGGGTTGAAGTGGCTTTTGTTTTGGGGTATCAGGTCGAGGGTAACGGACACTCTCATTTCTCCGCCCTCACGTTTCCGCGGCTCACCCACCGCTTCTCCCCTTCTACTTTCTCCCGCACAAGTAGAGTTACTTGGTGTAGAGAGGGTATATGCAGGGTGTTAGTGCTGGCGCTAGGATTTTTGGTTAATTTTTTCAGGGGTTGGGGGTTTGGTTTGGGGGGGGATGGTTGATGTGTCTTGATAGGAGGGAGCACTCTTTTTCTCTTCAGAAGCGCCTACCTAGCCTTACTCCGTGCTCCTGGTACAACCTCGAATGCGCAGCAGTAAGCGCCTCGTCTACTTGCATGGCCAACAGTATCGTCGTGTTGAAGCTCAGCTGCTGACAACTGCAGCACGCGCTAAGTATCAAGGCATACTTCCTGCAAAAGGTGCCTTATCTGGAGATGGGGGTGGTGTGCTATAAAATTATCCTATAGGTCCATCGAATTGGATGTTTTCCATGTCGCTGTGCTCGCGGAAGCTCACCCTAAAATACCCTTCGCATCCCAACATTTCTTTTCGCAGACCCCCAACTTCCCCTCGGCTTGCTTTCTTCGATCGTCAGGCTGCTTGATACGCAAACGTTTACTCCTACAACTCGCCTTTTATCGTTTCAATGGCGATTCGACTCATTAACACCGAGACTCTTCGCTTCCAAAGTTTCGTTGGTAACCAGATACCTGAGTATGCCATTCTTTCGCACACTTGGGGGGATGGTGAAATCACTTTCCAGGAGATGTCGAAAATTATCAACGAGGAGACTCGAACAGGCATAGAAACGGATGGTTACTACAAGATATACATGACCTGCAAAATAGCTCGGGCACAAGGGCTTCGTTATGCCTGGGTCGATACTTGTTGCATCCACAAAGACAGTAGCTCCGAGCTTTCCCAAGCGATCAATTCCATGTATCAATGGTATCAGAATGCGAAGGTCTGCTACGTATGGCTCTCCGACTTCGATGCGGGCTCTAAGCCGTCGAAAATGAAGCTGTCGAAAATGAAGGGATGCAGATGGTTTACCCGTGGCTGGTGCCTACAAGAGCTCATAGCTCCGAGTCAGGTCATGTTCTATGACAGAGAATGGGTTAAGATTGGTACAAAACAACAGCTGGCGTCCGACATCCACGTTATCACTCGAATCGACAAAAATGTATTGAGGGGGGAAGCTGCTCTGGATTCGCTTCCGGTACCGTGCAGGATGTCATGGGCAGCTAGCAGGGAAACATATTTGCCGGAAGACATGGCTTATTGCCTACTGGGAATCTTTGACGTCAACATGCCATTACTATATGGCGAAGGGGGGCCTAAAGCCTTCCTGCGGTTACAAGAACATATAATCATGAAGTCGAACGATCTGTCTATTTTTGCGTTTTCCAAGGTTCGTGTACCTTGGAATGAGAGAGATGGGACAAAATCTGCCAAAGACCAGAAACACGATTTTGCGGCAGATACACTGCCATTCTGCAACTTGTTTGCAGAATCGCCGGATGAGTTCAAGGGCTGCGAGACGTTTACATCTACCGGCAATTACAGATTACTAAATCAAACCTTCGCTCTGACTAATAACGGGCTTCACTTCCCTCGAATTATACTGCAAATCGACGAAGCGGGATGTTACCGACTACCTCTCAATTGTGGCTCTAATGGAGAATACACCTACCAGATGCTACTGCGAAAAGTAGAAGCCAATCTGTTCGTTCGGCTAGATGGCTACGCTGCCTACGCAACATGGTATGGCACTTATCCCGAAGAGACCACCGAGGCATACATTATCCCTACGGTGTCGCTTCTTTTACAAAATCACCTTGGCAAAGCCGAGAAGAGTTCAATTCGGTTGTCCATGGAAGATGGCAGTAAAGTAGACCAGCTTGCGATTGAGGTAGCGACGCCAAGCGACCTCTGGGATTCCTCGCGTATGCAGTTTCTGACTGGAGACCGATGCCCCTTCGAATGCTGGTTCAGAGTATCCAGCGATCTAATGTGCGAATATGGCATGCGGTCTACGAGCAACACCGCTGCTGTGGGTCAGCCGCCTTTTTATTTAGTTTGTGGTTATACTTATTATCACCGGAACCGAGGTTACGTGAAGCTCTTGAGGGAGGCTGAGTGGGAGCGATCGAACGATAGGGGGCTAGCTCGGAATAGGAGTAGTACTTCTGTACTAGAAAAGTTTCCCAGCGCAATTGGGTATCAGTCTAGTAGTGAATTGGAGTTTGGTAACTGCAGGGTATCGGCTCAGATCATACGCGAGTTCAAGGGATCTGATCATTATGAGGTACGGCTAGACGCCACGACAGTGCGAGATACTGCCGAAGTTGTTGATGGTAGTAGTGAGGAGAATATGAGTAAAGGAAGTGATGGATAGGACCAACAGACTGCATGCCAGTGTGCAAATATCGAGAAAATCGAGGGGCGGGCGTTAAGCGAGAGCGCATGGAAAAAAGGGGGGCGGTCCGAGTCCATTTCAGGGTATGATGGATGTGCGAAAGGCAGACTTGGCGTACGAGGCGTTTCTGAAATATTGTTTTTTTATATTTCATTCTGTACTCTCTGATGCCCTTGAGTATTTTCGTCTTTCCAATTTTTGGAATTTTCGCCTGGTACAACTCACGGGGGTTTACTTTTTGTTGAATTGGTTAGGGGAAAACCGGGTAACCTACCTTGGTTGTGGGGGAGTTCTGAGGTAAGTCGAGGGAAATTCACCAAGTGCTCCACCAAGCTTTACTGACGCAGTTAGAGTTACTACCATATCGATTGGTGTTCAAGCCCACCCCTTTCCCCCTGGTCTGCGGCCTATTATACTAGATTATCATAGTAAATTAAAGCTAGAACGGGAGAGGTGCATCTATCGTCTATTAGCTCTCTTATTTTGATCTTTGTTCTCTCTTATAATACTACTACAACAGGATTTAAACAGAGATAATGGGCTTATAACCCTACTAATACAGTGAAGTTTCGCGCTCGGCGTTACTTCTAATTTCAGATGTTATCTTCTAGCTCACTTTCTAGATCTTCGATTGCTTTTCCCAGCCCAGCATAATATGCCTCTTCTTCTCCATCCGGGTTTTCTACATGCCCTGCAGCATCCATCTCGATTTGGACTGCGTTCGCTTCCCCTCCCATACCGACATCGGGCAAATTTCCACGAAATGTCCCATCGCTTGTAATATCCGCGTATAAAGATAGAACATTCGGTAATTTTGCCTCTTCCCCATCAGCGAGTTTGATATATTTCACGTTCAACTTGCGATATTGCGCAGCCCACACAAGTCGTTCTTCCGACGCAGAAGTCATCTTCAGAGAGGACTCTGGGCCGACTTCGATCGATCCTCCAATGGGAACTCCAGTAAGAGCACCCATAGTGAGAGAACTCACCCCAACTGATGTGCTGAGAGCTTTGCTCGACGCAGTGAATAGTTTCGTCCCCTCCATTAAGTATAGACCAGTACACATCCATATCGTCGGCTTTCGGAACCATTTCATTCTTAGCATGTAATCGCTATTGGCCGCAGAAAGCCATCGACTTAATTTCTCCTTGGCTGTTCCATTCACACAAAGAACTTCCAAATTGAGAAAATCCGTTGGACTTGGCAAATATAATGTCAGCTCCATGTTTCGATAATACGCTTTGTTAAAGTTATCTTTCGGCTTACTCTTTCAACTCGACCCTTGTTCCAGCACTTGCAGCCAGTACCGTCTCTTCCACCGCTTTCCAGGAGACTTCGAGGTCAACAAATTGCGACGCACTAATTTGAAGTCCATAACCCGGACCTTGCTTTGCGTGGATAACCCTATCATTGAATTGTGTTGATGACGCATACTTCTCCCTCTCCTCATCGCTAAGTATGGTCAGTTTTCTTGTTGGCTGATTTGCAGATTTCTAGGAAATACCAACCTGAGTTGCCGATGTGTGTAATGTTCCGAGATCGTTGGATTTGAGTACTTTCCGAGTATCAAATTCCCAATACAAAGCACATCGGATGCTCGTCCTTCTTTGTATAAATAGTAAGTTTTCTTCTCTTTCGGAGCCATCGTGATGGTGCTTCGTCGTTATTTTGTCAAGTCGATGGTTACCTGATCGCGTTTGGGTCAAAACCGGAAGCAGGCTTCCATTTATTGTAGTATTGGCTCCTAATTTTGGAAAGTGTGGCTGTTCTCTTGTCAACGCATGCGTGTCGCATCCTCAGCCGCAGTTCGGTGAGTTGCATTGGATCGATGCCTGCAACATCAGCACCTCCACTCCAAAAATTGTGCGTCGAAGTCAATAACTTTTATCATTACAGTGATGTATGCTTCGATATTGATTCTTCAAGAATCAATATAGGCAAGTTCGCAGCAATGGATTTCAAATCTGTGCTTGATTTCTTCGGCGGCTCGATATTTAGCGAGGAATATATCGGCGACTTCACCAAAATTCAGCAGTCGATTCAGCTCTTAGAAGTACAAGCTGTGCAAAACTCCGAGGACGAGGAAAATAAGGCCTGGGTCAAGCTTCTCAAGTCAATATTTTCGATGCTCACTGGCAATTTGACCAAAGCCTTCGACTTACTTCAAGAAATATCTCTCATGACGCGGAAAAATCTCCCAACGAAATGGTTGCTCCGAACAGCTGCATACGATGCATTCTACACCAGTCTCCGATTATATCCGGCAATCATCCGATTCCGACCAACACTTGGAGGGCCCGCAGCTTCCTTCCGGACCGTTGAACTCGGCTTCAACGGAAAGTGCAATGACTTCGCCAATATGTTCAAAAAATATCTGGAAGAAGACTTGCCCCTATGGAGGTATGAAAGCCAGGCGCTGATGTTCCTTTTTACGGCTTCGCTTCCACTTTGGAATAACGCATATATCCAGCATCCCAGTTACCCGAAGGGCCCGTGGGATACCCGCAAAACACCGTCACTTCGAGATATGGCCAATAGAGTGAATCTTTTCCAAGCCAACAGAGGTCAAGCTTTTCAACTTGGGATGTATCAGCTAGAAAAATACTTGTCAAGATTACAAGTTGAGCTAGAGTTCGGAAAGTCACCAAATCCATCCCCATTCGTGGAGAGCCTCAAAAACCGGCATAGGACTTTCGTCGATAAGCATAATTTATCGCTGATGAAAATCATTGAAGCTAATCATCTGATTTCGCCACCGTTTACGAATGTGCTGAGTTTGAATCTACTTGTCATTGAAGGAAGCCAACCGGGAGACTCGATTCTTGTGTGGGATGATGTTGAGAAGAAGCTCAAATTACAAAATTTGGAGGCGGCTGCACAACTTTACCAGCAAGCATACAACCTTTTCAAAGACAGTGGCTTTTCAAGGGGTCAAGCTGCGGTTCTTCTACAACAGGGTTGTATTGAGCACCTTCAGGCTTCTGCGGGTGATGTATCACCTGAAACCAAGAGCCAAAGGTGCCTCGCAGCGAAAGAGAAATTTGCGAAGTCTCTCCATATTTTTGAGTTAGATCAGGCACATTCACAGATTATCCGTGGTCATCAGATTCTCCTCGATATAACGAGTGGAGAGAACGGCAATATTATGAGAAAAGCAGCTGAAATCGGCGACTGGGGTCGGGCTTCGAGCAATGAAGCGATCTCTCAATATGTAGGAATGCTGTTGCAGAGGTTTGGACGTAGACAGATGCTTGCTCATGGACGTAACGACATTGCATTGAAGTGTTTCAAATGCGCTCAAGCATGTTTTTCCAGCCTGAATGACAAGTTCGGGCTCTTTCGGTCATTGAGTTCGGAATTACATCTTTTGGACTCGATGAACAACCATTTGGCTACTCGAGCTATGATTCATAAGCCAAAAGAACTGTTCCGAGAGCTATTGGTATATTGGCAAAAGATGGCGCAAGAGTACCCCTCCACCATGTCAGACTGCGTTACGCACAGGCAGGATATTTTTATCGTATTCCGAAATCTCGTTAATTCGGCATATCACAACGCTGGAGATGAAACAGGTCTCAAAGAATGGAAAGAATACACCATCAAAATCCAGAAGGAAATCGGCGGATCATATGACCTAAATTCGGTGACAGCGGAAAAGAACTTCAACAAGTATATCTTTAGAGATACAGACCACAAGAACAACTCCACGTCAATCTTACAGTTCCCAAGGTTTTCAAGACAAGACAAGACATCGAATCTAGGGTTCTGGTCGGGTTTGAGCAGCCTCTCGCGGCTCCTACTGGGACATTGGTTACTACCAGTCCCTGAAGTGGCTTTTTCGGACTATATAAACGAAGGCCAACGATGTTTCGACGAATATTTGGAAGCCAACAGTCGGTGGCAAGCTGATTTACGCGAGTTGAATATCGATCAAGCTCTTTACCACTTACGCGACTATCTTCGAAAAACAGCGCCAGAAAACACGGTATCGCACCCTGAAAATGTCTTCCCTGTATTTGCAGCGATGACACTTGGCGATTTCGAAACCAGTCGGAAAATATTAAAGAATATAGTCAATCCGAGGTTTCTGGACAATGATAACGATTTTAATCAGGCAGCGGAAGAATGTTTGGTAGAAACTAGCGAAGACAGGCTTCAGGAATCTTTGACGCTAAACAACGTCATTACGGCATATACGGTTTCTCAAGAATGGGATATGGATTACCGAGTCCTTGAGCGGATTATAAAACTCTATCCTCGTTATATCGATCTTACTTCTACCACTACAAATATTTGGATACGATTTACTTAGATTAGCATTATATATGAGCACAATAATAGGTCACGAAAAGTCTTTATAACTCTTCTCAGGACTATACAGCTTGCAGAGATAGACCGCACCTTCACGACAGATCCCAATTCTCGCCATGGTATATTCTCTACTAACGCGATTGGGGAAGTGTTTACCCTACGGTGGCACTAAATTGGATATGAAATTCAAAGAATTAGGCTTTTAATTCATTTTTAAATTGGATATGAAATTCATTTATTATTAAAATATTTTATTAAAATTATATATATTTTATCTATTTGTGAGTCTTAGAATTCTAATTTATGAATTATGCTTTTAAGGAGCTCTGATTAGTTAATAATTTTTAGGTTGAAAATAAAATTAAAATTATATTCATATATTTACTTCTTTATTATTCTATTAAAGTTATTCCTAATTTTTAAGTATTTTATTTATAATTCCTTATTTCTATACTTTTAATATTATTTTTTAATATTATTTATAAGTTATAATTAGGTTTATTATTTAGAAGTTATAAGATTATTATTATTTATAGGTTTATTAATTCGATTATTAATAGTATTTAAGAAAAGAGAAAAAGAAAGAAAGAGAGAAAAAAAAAAGAGAGAAATAAAAGAAAGAAAAGAAGAGAAAAAAGAGAATAAAAAAGGGAGGAGAGAAAAAGGGAAAAGGGGGCTTATTTTAATAGTAATAGTAATAATAATAATAATAATAGTATTAAATAGAAAAAGGGAAATAATTTAAAAAAGAGTAAAAAAAAAGCTCGAATATTTATATTTATTTTAGCGTAAATATTTTATAATATAAAAGTAGGTATAAAATGATTTTATAATAGATTAATTTAAAAATCTAATATTTAATTTAATTTTATAAGATAATTTATTTTAATAAAAGTATTCTATTATATAAAAGTGGGCGTAAAATGATTTCTAAATAGATTTTAAGGAATAGTTATAATAGAAATAATCTTAAAAGTAATAATATAATATTAATAATAGATTAAATCCTTTTATTCGAAAATAATTGATTTGATTAAAGAAGTTTAATCGAAAACTATATAATAAATTTAGTAATAATAAGGTAGTAATAATAAATATAAATATATTATATAATATTAATAATCTTTTTATTCTTACGGAAATACTTTATAATATAAAAATTAATAGAAAATAATTTTAATATAAATATTTAATTTATATAATTATTAAAAATTAAATTTAAAATTAGATTTCTAATTCTTTTTGTTTCGCTTAATATAATCTGTATATAAATGATCCGTATACGGATAATACTTATATATTCGTATATAGAAGGGAAATAGGAGGGCGATGACTGAACACCTGTACGTGGTGCCCTCTACGAACCTGGAATTGCAATATTATTCCAGAGCCTAGATTCAGTCGGCGATTCGTCGCATC
>QYAP01000714.1:3212-22434 GCA_003988905.1 Hymenotorrendiella dingleyae
GATGTTTCACCGCCACCGGAGCTCATAACCTGTTGAAGCAAGCAAAAGTATTGGATGCATTCAGAATGCTTATTAGGAACTGTATCATACTTCAACAAAAACAAGGAGTCACGATGAATGCGGGCAATTTTCATCCATCCCTTGAGGCCCGCCCTATGAAGAATACGATCTGTCTCTTTGATGTCGATGGCACTTTGAGTCCAGAGAAACAAGTATGTACCTCGCTTGGCATTTATCCATATTTATTACCAGAGCTTCTCTGAATAGGTCCTCCCATCAGCAGAATGTGTAGCTCAGTCTTTTTTAGCCCAGCGCATATTTTACAGCTGTTTAAATATTGCATCAGCTAATATCTTGGTCTAGTATATCTCGCCAGAAATGCAGGATCTTCTTCGCCATCTCCGCCACAAATGTGCTATTGGCTATGTCAGCGGGGGAAGCCTTGCTAGACAGCAGCGGCAACTCAGCAGTCCATCCATCCCAGTCACCTCTTTGTTTGACTTCTGCTTTGCTGAAAACGGCCTCGTAGCATTTAGAATGGGCGTTCCTCTCGCCGGTACCTCTTTTATTGAATGGATCGGCGAGACGCATTATAAGGTGTTCATTAACTGGGTGCTGAAATATATCGCCAACTTGGACATTCCAATTAAGCGTGGCACTTTTATTGATTTCCGAAACGGCTTGGTGAACATCTCTCCAATTGGACAAGGTGCAACTAATGCGGAGATGAAAGAGTTTCAGCAGTACGATCAAGCACATGGAATCAGGAAGACCATGATAGCAGCGTTAGAGGCGCAGTTCCCTAACTTGGGTCTAAAATACTCAATCGGTGGGCAGGTATGCTTCGACGCCTTTCCGGTGGGGTGGGACAAGACGTATTGCTTACGACACATCGAAGCGGAGAGGGAGAGGAGTGGATTAGTCTATTCGGATATTCATTTTTTTGGTGATATGGCTCATGAAGGAGGAAATGACTACGAGATTTATGAGGATAACAGGACCATCGGACACGTAGTTCTGAATCCGGAGAATACTGTGAAGCAATTGAAAGCGTTGTTTGATTTATAGATCAATTACAATATGCTAAGAAAATCACTAGATCGTCTGGTCAAGAATTTGCATTGCCGTCAAATATCATTGAATCATATACTGGTTCCATTTGCCGAACAGAAAAATTATATGAGTGAATGAAGTAGTAGATCCCACAAAAATCTCCAAGCCAACAATATCTCCAGTTTCATCTATACTAGGAGAGACACTGCAGCCGCCAGCAAATATCCACAGCATACTCGAGTAACCCAAAGACCTCCATTATGACGGACCCCTACCTCTAGTGGCAATTATGTAATCAAAAAATTAATATTAATATCTCGGCGAACTCAACTTTGACGCTGCTTTTTATCATTCAACATATGCATCTGCCAGATTTTCGCACAACACAAATAATTACCCATTCTTATCTAAAGAATTTTCAAGCAAACACGCAAAATGGGCTCATACTATAAGGGCAGTGAGCCAATTGTTCTACACCCTGATGTCTTGATCGTTGGATCCGGGCCAATTGGAGCCGTCTACGCCAGGTCCCTCATCGATGCTGATAATGATATCAATGTACTTATGGTGGATATTGGAGATCAGTGAGTACTTGTACAACATTAAGCTTCGATTTGGACTCTCGATAACATGAATCAGTGGGGCAAGATTGATTGGTGGTCACAAAAAGAATAGCATCGTTGTGCAGAAAGCTATGGACCAGTTTACGAGGTACGAAATCGGAGATGATAGTAGTCTTTACGATTTTTTTTAAGCTTACATCTATAGTACGGTTCGGGTATGTTCTCTAAATCGTCGACCTCTAGTTAATCTTACATTTCTCTCAGGGAAAGTTGTCTCTTCTCTCAGAACCTGCCATTGCAGAGACTGCTACTTTGGATCCTGTCACGTTCTCAGCATTGTAAGTTCTTTTTCTTTCTTGTGTACGATTTCTAATTACCTCAGCAGGCCGGAGTTTGTGTTCAATAACAAGAACGTGAATCAGTTACCACAGAACAATTTACCCCTTGCCTCGGCAGTGAGGGAAGTTGGAGGTATGGGCTCTTACTGGAGTTGTGCTACCCCAAAACAGCACCCCCAGGTCGAGCGGTCTGACATCTTCTCTGACGGAGAGTGGAGCGAATTATACGAAAAAGCTACGACATTGTTTCACACTACTGAGACGGCATTTAACCACTCAATCTGCCACCAGCTTGTGAAGGATGCTTTACATCAAGCGAACAAATCCCGAGAGTTTCTGAGTCTACCTCTCGCATGCCAGCGAAGTAAACAAAACTCAGAATATGTACAGTGGAGCTCCACAGCTACAATTCTGGGCCAGCTTGCCGATCCTAAGTACACCGGAAGCAATTTTGACTTCAGAGCTCAACATTGCTGTACTAAGCTGTTGATAAACGCTGTTTCGAGACAAATAACTGGAGCAGAGGTCACCGATTTACGAGCAAATAAAGTGCTTAAAGTTGAAGCCAAGAAGTATGTGCTCTGCGCTGGGGCAGTCCTTAATGCTGGAATACTTTTCAATTCAGAGATACGACAAAACACGTATCCCGCTTTGGTACCGTCTCCCTCATTTCTCTTTTCTCCTCTTGCTTTCTCTTTTGGCCTTGTCATTAATACCTCGTAGGGGCGATACATGACCGAGCAAACCATGGCTGTTTGCCAAGTTATAATTAAACAAGGCTTGGTAGAGAGTGTATGGGAGGATCCGCGTTGCAAAGAACACTTTAGAAAGTTCCCTCAAGACCCATTGCACATCCCTTTTGATGACCCTGCTCCTCAGGTAAAGTCTTTCTAGCGGTCCCGCCAGTGGTACAAATTCACATATTATGATACTGATGTGCATTCTAGGTTACAGCCCCACTCTCTAAAGAGTATCCATGGCATACACAGATCCAACGAGATCCATTTCATTACAATGCCATTCCCCACTCGGTTGACCCGCGACGGATTATCGACATGCGGTTTTTTGGATACGTGAAGCCCGTTTATGAAAACTGTGTTCAGTTCTCACCCGAGATTACTGACCCTTTTGGCATGCCTCAAGTAAGACCCCCCTTTGGTTTAGCAATAGGTGGCATACTAATCCACAACCTCTATCAAGCCAACGTTTCACTATGGCATAGGCAAAGAAGATGCGGAGCGCGCAGAAGCCATGATCAAGGAGTGAGTATTTTTGTCTAGCTTTCCCTTTCCCGTCTGTCGAGAGACTTCTGCTAATTCTAGTTTCTGTAGTATGGTAAGTCTTGCATCCAATCTGGGAGACTTCCTCCCAGGAGGCGAGCCAAAATTTCTCGCCCCAGGTGCAGCGCTGCATATTTGCGGAACGACCCGAGCCGGAAAAAAGGATGATGGACACTCAGTCGTTGATAAGCACTCCAAAGTATGGCGATTAGATGATTTGTTCATTGGAGGATGCGGTGTCATCCCGACGCAAAATGCGTGTAATCCAACTCTGACTGCGGCATGCTTTGCCATTGCTAGTGCGAAGAAGATTGTAGAGGAGATACATGCATTGAAAACCCAACATATTTCGTAGGTCCATATTTGGAGCTGCATGTAGGCAAGAGAATGTCGCAATTGAGGTATATGCATCGACAAGGATGAAATACAAGGGAAGACAAGTGTGCTAGGCATGGTTCCGTATCAGATCATCGTGTCAATTTGATAAATGCTTGCTTACTGCTCTGCGATGTTGGGTAACTTGTGATTATTTCGCGTTTTCGCTGTCATACACGCGCAACAGTGTTCGTGCAGCGCGGGTACGCCTCCGGCAGCCGTCCCGCGTAAGCTGTCAGGGGGTGGTGCAGCCAGGATTACGGAGTAGACCTGCACGATTACCAACAAAAGCTTTGATCGACTCACCTCAAACCCTCAAAACATTTACAGCTTACCTGGTAGATAATTGCCAGGCTACTAATGCCACTTAGTATTTCGAACAGTAACAGGCGAATAAGTTTACTGTATTAATTGCTGCTCCGCTGACTAGATGAGGCCGCCTTCTCCAAAGAACGCGGTCAAATGTCACAGTACTATGGTAGTACGTTGTAAAAGGCCTTATAAATTTCGATAGTACCTTTACAAAAATGGGGAAGGGCCTCATAGCCCCTAGAGCTAAGACCATGAAAGGAAATTTTATTCGTTTCCTCTCCGTACAGACCGTTCTTGAAAAGGCAACAGCTGCGGATCTATGAGCCGAGGGGTGGATGGAGAAAGGGGTGCGGTGTGTGAGTAAACTTCGGCTGATACGGCCTATCTACAGTAGCGAGATCACCAGAGATTGATGTTCCCAACATGAATAAAACAACTTGCCACTCAAGATCATCAAAACTGCCGTCAGCGGGAAACCTCCTCGTAACTCGCTCAAACCTTGGTACCTTTTTTTTCTTAGCCAATTCTGTGGAAGGTACATTTGCCTAATGGAAAATCTTTCTCTCCGATTAATCATGAATCTATATCGGGACCACAACAGAGCCTCTCATCTCAATCACATCCTCATGAGGCGTTTCTCTCAGGGAAATATCGCCTGGGAGCCCTTAGCCATTGTCAATATTGTATCAGGAATATGTGCCGCAGCATTCATATTGTACCTGCCTGTCAGGATCTGGCACCTGCGTGCTTCTCGCACGAAGAATGTCTTAGGCTGGCAAGGACGCTCAAAAGCAGTCAGTATTCATCGTCCGTACTTTCCGTGTCTTGATACACAATGCTAATAATGGATACAGGCACTGGGAATCTTGTTGTCCTTTCTTCTGTTGACATATGTTGCCACGGTACCTGTGCATCATGAGATCATACTTGTTGCCTCTTTGTTAGCTTCTTCGGGTGCTGCATTTGGTTTGAGTCTGCTTTTAGTGCTTGAGCAACAACGATCTACCAAGCCTTCAGATCTAGCTGTTCTATACCTTGTTCCGTCAATCATATGCGATGTGCTTCTTCTTACCATGCCGTCGGGAATCTTGTCAGTATTTGGAGCCTCACGTCCAGTACTTGCTCGATGTTTCATACATTTAGTCCTCTTTTTACTTGAGTGCTGCAACAAAGGCCATTCCCTTGGAACTCCCAGCAATCCCCAATCCCCAGAGGAATTACATGGCGTGTTCGCTAGGTTATTGTACATCTGGATAAACCCTATCTTGGTTCAAGGGTACAGAAATATCCTTGTCGACCAAGACTTACCACCCCTTAGTCGAGATATGTGGCCAGAGTTTAGAAGAAATGCAATTATTCAGACTTGGTCTCGGAGAGGTGAGTCAAAGCTTTGGTCATTGGTTTTCCTAATTCTGACGAGACTAGTTAAACCTGAGACAAGGAGAGCTTTACCTTTGGCCGCGTTAAGATGCGTGAAAGGTGCATTTTTTGCTGCCGTCATCCCTCGATTTTTTTTTGATATTTTTTCGCTATTCTCAGCCTACCCTAATTAAGAAATCAATACGATACGTTGTAGAATACCCTGCAGGCACAGAAAGCAGTCATGGCTATTGGCTTATTGTATCAGCCATCGGTATCTATATAGGTCTTGCTGTAAGAATTATTTTTACATTTTGCTTTGTTTAACGCTAATCTTCAACTTCAGTTGTCAACGGCTGTATACCAACACTGTATAAACAGACTGAAGCTTCTTACCAGAAGTGCCCTCGTGGGGATTATTCATACCAAGACTATGGAGCTGCCCAGCATCACTTATGACAACGGCGAGGCCACCACACTCATGAGTACGGATGCAGATAGCCTCGATGGAGTTGCCGAAATGGTTCACGAAACATGGGCTCAAGTCATTGAAGTTCTTGTAGGAATAAGACTTCTGGCTATTCAAGTTGGCTGGATCTGGCCTCTTCCACTTTTTTTAATTTATTGTCAGTATTTCATCACTACTCTCTGATTATATACTGAGTTATGTAGTATGTTCACACATGAGTCGATTTGTTGCAAAGCATTTGCAGCCTCGCCAAAAGGCTTGGAATACCGCAACACAAAGTCGTGTGGCCGCTACCAGATCTCTCATAAGTGCCATGAAAGTCGTCAAGATGATTGGATTACAACACAACCTTACCCATCGAATACAGAAGCTTCGAAAAGAGGAGCTCTGGGTAGCCTCGAAGCTTAGATGGGTTATGGTATACTACAATGCATCCGGTTCGTCAACAGCAATACGTGGATTTGGAATTCTTATACTGATAACAATACAGCTAATGCACTCGGTATATTCTCACCTGCCATCACACTAGCTATATTCGCCGTAGTATCACAAGCTTATGGTACCAGTCTCGACACAGAAACTGCATTCACCACCATGGCGATTTTAAGTATGGTCACCCACCCAGCAAACATGGTAATGACTATAGTACCGCGTGCAGTGGCAGCTTTTACTGGATTTGAAAGAATCCAATCATTCCTGCTCCGCCCATCTTTACAAGACAACCGTGGGGCACTACCCAAGGCTACCATGAATAAGCTGGCTTGGGACCCGTCATCTGGTCATCTTACAAAACCTGGCCCCGCCGTTCAAATCCGTCAACTGAGGATCGGTCGTGACCCGATAATTCTTGACAGTATAAACATCGAAGTGCAAGCCAAGTCTCTCACTATAATTTCGGGTCCTACTGGTAGTGGCAAATCGACTCTATTACGTGCTATACTTGGAGAGGTAGTCCCCGCCGGTGGATCAATTGCTTTATCAACACGACAGATAGCATACTGTGCCCAGAGACCCTGGCTACCTAGCGGCACCATCAAACAAGCTATTTATGGTGCTAAGGATATCGACGGTGTTACTGCTCAAGATACTGAGGAATGGTACAATACTGTAACAAATATATCTTGTCTCTCTCATGATTTCGATTCCCTACCCGAGGGAGATCAGACACAGATTGGAAGTAGGGGGCTCAATTTGTCTGGAGGCCAGAGACAGCGTGTGGTGTGTTCCCTAAGACGGCAAGGTATAGGCTGACTTAACATTGGTAGACACTGGCACGTGCATTGTTTGCAAGATGCGACATACTTCTACTAGACGATATCTTCAGCGGATTGGATGGTGAAACGGAGCGAACTGTCTTCGATAACTTATTTGGATCTAAAGGTATAGTGCGGCAGTTAAATGCTACTGTCGTTCTCGTTTCTAATTCTTGTAAGTTCTCCTTGCTTGTTCTTCAACGCAATGTCTTAATATGGAACAGCTCAATACTTCCAATCGGCTGATCACGTCGTGGTTCTGGGGAACTATGGAATCGTAGATCAGGGGAACTGGCAAAGTATAAAAATCAAAGCTGGGTCTATAGCAAAATTCTCTTCTGGAAACCACGCCAAAGACAACGTTGCAGTATCAGCTACTTTTGATAAACTTAGCGCCCATGTTCGAGCAAAAGACGAAGCTGAAATGGATCTTGTACGACGGAGTGGAGACTCCGCTTTATACGGTATCCTCCCCTTCTTCGTCAAAATTGACAGTGTAACTAATGTGAGCGTAGGATATTATTTAAGATTTGTCGGCTCGAAGAACCTTTTTCTCCTTATCACTTGCACAGCGTTATATGCTTTCTTCATCACCATACCCCAATATTGGCTACAGTTGTGGACTAGTTCGGGCGAGAAAAATACAGCGTTTTATGTCTGTGGATTTCTATTTATATCATTCTTATCGTGGATTTTAACGAGCACTCAGATGTGGTGAGTTTTTCCTAGACTTCCAGGTGCTTATTTTCGTCTAACGTCCTACCAGGGTCGTGATGATACGATTAGCCCCGCAATCTGGGTTGCGCTTGCATGAACGGCTTCTATATATCGTAACAAGGTTAGTCTATCTATCTCACGGAAAGCAATTGGATGGTTCGGGGGAAACTGATCATTATTAGCGCGCCTTTGTCGTATTTTTCCCAAACCAGCAATGAATCAATCTTGAATAGGTAGCAGTTTACACACAATCTTTTTTATAGGGACTAAAGATTTCTAGATTCAGTCAAGATATCCAGCTGATTGACAAGCAATTGCCGTCTGCATTACAAACCATTATAACTCGTAAGAATCGAATTTAATTATCCAAAATCGGTTGAAGGATTTTAACACCTGCAGAAATCTCCAAGCTCTTTGTACAAATCGTACTTCTCTTCGTCGCCCAGAAATGGCTCGCAGTGTCTCTACCAGCCTGTATGCTTGTAGTTTATATCGTCCAAAAGCTCTATCTCCGCACGTCTCGGCAGCTTCGATTCCTGGAGCTAGAGGCCCGCGCAGGAGTCTTCTCGAGTTTCTTAGAATCTGTATGTATGAAACTTAAATGACGAAACTTCTTTTCTGACAGTTCCAGGTCGAGGGCCTCGAAACAATACGCTCGTTTGGTTGGTCAAACGCAGTAATAAAGGATAACATTATAAGTGTGGACAACGCCCAGCGTCCAGAGTTTCTCCTCCTTTGTCTTCAGAGGTGGCTCAACATTGTCCTGGATCTTTTAGTTGCTGCTGTTGCTACCAGTGTTGTTGCTATAGCTGTAGCATATCGAGGCCGTGTTAGTGGTGCACAAGTCGGAATCGCGCTCAACATCATGCTCGTAGCAAACACGACCTTACTAAAACTAGTAGAGAATTGGAGGACGCTAGAAATTTCTCTTGGGGCGATTGCTCGCCTGAGGACACTTGAAAAGATGACGCCCTTCGAGGGCGGTGAGGGCTGGAACTTGGAGCCCGCGGAATCCTGGCCCTCCAGAGGGGATATCGAATTCAAGAACATCACTGCGTCCTATCTGTATGTAACATCAACGAGGTTATGTTTACTTCTAGCTAACAAGATTCATACTTAGACCTGGCTCAGTTGCTCTCCGAAATTTGAGCTTGAGCCTCACATCAGGCCAGAAAATCATCGTCTGCGGGCGTACAGGCAGGTTCGTCTTTTTCATTCTGCCCATTTTTCCGAAGCTTACCTTCAAATTAGTGGCAAAAGTACCCTCCTCTTAACGCTCCTACGAATTCTCGAGCTGCAAGCAGGACAGATTGAACTAGACGGCGTTGATATCAAGAAAGTCAGGCTCGATATTCTGCGACAACGATGTTTCGTCACCGTGCCGCAAGATCCTCTGCTTCTATCCAACGAGACCTTGCGGGCTAATCTAGACCCAGCTGCTTCACTATCAAACGAAACTTTGATCGGGTCTTTAGAAAGAGCAAATCTCTGGTCACACTTCCTGCATGGGGCAACTGGGGAGGATGAATGGTTGGGAGCAGAGTCAAGGTTTGCTATTAATATTTCATCATCCATTCAGCATCCAATTCTGGATAAAAAGCTTTCAATGTTTCCGGAGCTGTCTGGAGGACAAGTTCAACTACTTGCACTCTGCCGAGCGCTTGTCAAAGCTCAGACAGCTCAGTGTGTTGGCAGAAAGCCCGTGGTCTTGTTGGACGAAGTCACTTCTTCTCTTGATCCTGCTACCGAATCAACCATACATGGTATCATTGACGATGAGTTTACTCAAAAGGGGCACACGGTCATATGTGTTGCTCATAGAATTGAGGTGGCAGCAAAGCACACAAAGCCAGGAAGAGACGTTGTTGTATTGCTGGGCGATAGTCGGTTGCAGGAAGTCATCACAGATCTGAATCCGACGACGTTGGAAAGGCTCGGAAAATTAGATTAAAATGATAGAGGGATAATTAATATTTATGTGTGGCCAGTGACCTATAATACCGCATTCAGCAACTTGGGTATGTGGTCTAACTACCTGCATAAACTCTAGGTTTTCGTGAAAATACCCATTAGGTGCGTCAATTTCGTCACACTGTGAACTAGATATACTCGTGAAGCGCCCATGTAGCCCATATTCCTTCAACCCATGGAGTGCCTCCACCACAACCGGTAAGTTCCAGCACTGATTGTGTCTCGTCATCTACGCAGACACGATCGTCTGGCCTGTCAATGAGACGCTCCGCAGTCCAGTCAGAGGTTTCCCTTGCCCAGGCAAATTCGCCAGGTTCATGTTTCCCGCGTTTCTGTCCTTGCTGAAACATAGGACGGATGTAGTATCCTGTTTTCATAACTGCCGTATCAACAAACGCATACAATGCCTGCGGTTGTCTTGTTTGTGAAGTATGCAGTATTGGAGGCCAGAACGAGGCCACAATGGACTTGACAGTATCGATGGCTGAGTTGGAAGAGGGCTTTTCAGGGCGCGATCTGAACCAGGCATCTAAGTCCTCGCTCCAATCAGACTGAATATGCAGCACGAGGGATAGTGAAGTTTGAAGCAGCCCATTGCCTCTCGTAATCTGATCAACTGTACGTAGCCAGCCCCGATGCGGTTTCATCTGAATTGCGAGGGGTTGATTGTCAAAGTGCAGAAAATTGAATTTCATGGAGCGAAGATACTGCAGTGCACTAGCAGAGACGATATCATTGAAAAATACAGTTTCCGGGTAGTGGATGCATGCGGTTGTCATAAAGTCAGACTCAAACTCTTCCCATCTCTGTTCCACATCAAACCGATTTTTCCCGAAGAAAATTTGGTGAGCATCAGACTGGAAAGCTCGGCTGACAAGGAACATAGGCGTTGGAGGCATCCAGCATTTGCAAATGGGAGTGTACGATGCGTGTTGATGTTGACAAAAGCAGAATCTATTTTGATGAGCACTGCGCCTCGAGACTTTCCAGCAGTGCGTGAATTGACATGCGTAGTGGTGACACGACCAGCAATGCTCTTCATTATGCCCAGAGATCCGACCCCCAGTACAATGTAGACATCGGCCTGATATGCACTCTTTTCCTCCGCAGTTTGAGTGGCTATTAGGATGGCAAACATCGTACGGCGGCTGCCATGGCGGGTCCATCGCTGGCATACAATATTTGTATGGAAGTCTGTAGTGATGAGCGTGATCTTGATCAAAGCACCACAATACTTGATTCAATGGCGCCACAAGATCTGTATACTCGAGTACCTTCAGACGAATCTCGAGCGGAAGACGTGAAAAGTCGAAAAAGACGGTCTTTCCCTCGGCTTGTAGACCAGCATTGCAGGCCATCTGCTGGAGCTCCGAATTGCGACAGAGGCCCAATCGGATATGACATGCTGCGATGATGGGAAAACGAGAAAGCGGCGCTACTACGCGCCTTGCTGTTTCCACATCGGCAACGTCGCAGATCAGTCCAAAGTCCAAAGCATTAGGCTTGATATGACGAGCGAGGCAGTCCGCCGTCGTCTCCCACTCAGAGAGGAGAGTTTGTGCCCAAGGTTGGTGTATATGTAATAACTCATCGTAGGACTGAGGACAGTTCTCAATCGAAGACCCTTCGTGGCTCTCTGGGTCAGTTATGGCATTCAATTGCACGGTAATACACTTGAGGAGGCATATCGATCTAGGCCGAAGGATGCGTAGAGCACGCAAGTCACCAGGACGGTGAAAGCGGATAACGAAGCGATTGCTTGAATAGAGAAGGAGAGATATCTCATCGTGCACGATGTTGCACGTTAGCATCAGAGCAATCCAATCGCCAGCATCGCGCCGGAGTGGAAATTCCAAGTCGCTGTTGACAGCCAGTCCAGATTGTACGTAAATGCGGTGTCGAACAGGGAGCGGGAGATCTAGAAACCAGGAGGAGACAGGTGGTACTGCCATCGTTATTGCTACTTGCGAATATTGGCAATAATGATGTCGCGATGATACTGTTGTTGCATGAAGGGACGTTAAGGTTAAGGTTCCGCAAAGTGCTGACTAAGCAGTATGCAGGTGAGATTGCAATTGGAAGAACCTGGAACCGTGGGGAATTCGAACATTTGTTTTTTGGTTTCTACCTGGACTTTTCTATGTCAATCTTTCTTGTGTTAAAGAAAACATAATATTATGTTTCAGGCACTGGAAGCTTTTGGTTATTGTTTCCTCGCACATCATACAATAGCAGCGTTTGACCAATATTTGATCAGCGAATCAGCACTTCGACAAATTTTAATCCACGGAATATTAACTATCTACCCCCAAAAACTTTTTTGATTACTTATTTGCCCCCTAAATATCCGATTTCGTGCGAATCTACCCCCTATTTCAAAATGGGGGGGTAGATGAGTATCAAAAATTTAACCCATCTACCCCCTTATAAATTTAAAGAATATTTTCTATAATTGAAATTGTATTTGAATGATTCTACGTTTTGAGCTTCCATTTAAGTATATCGCAGTTCCGATACTATTGTTATGGCGTGCGTAATGGTGGTTTTAAGTTGGGGTGGCTGTTGGTGCAGGAGGGGGAGCGCGCCACTTGTGGCTCGACGAACCACCTCCAACGAACTGCATGCCCCCTTTGTGCCGCGACGGCTACCCTAACTTTAACCCTGCATTGCTCAAGCTGTATTGATCGCATTATAATAGCCATGTGCTTAAATTGTACGTTTTAGAGTCGCGATTAAGACGCAATTATGAGAAAGGGGGTAGATCTGTACGAAATCAAGAATTTAGAGGTACTCGAGTAGAGGGCAATTAAAAAAAGTTTTCGGGCGTAGATGGGTAATGTTCCGTTTAATCAATGTAAGCTTCAATGACTTAATAATCCGCCAGAGTTGAGGACCATAAACTTACTTCTCTCGAACCGTCAATCTAAATAATCGAAATTTTTCGTTCTTGAGTTATACCCCTTTCCCAAACCTCGCTAAACCATTTGCTTCGCTGTTCAATGGGGTGTCCGGTCAAAACGGCAAGACCAAATCGTTCATAAATACCTTCTCCCGCACTAACCTGTTTCAGCATCATGAAGTAATCCCGAATCTTCTCATCGCTGCTCCAAGCTCGGAACACATGCAATAGCCAGATTTCAGCAAGCACGCAGTTGCAGTCCGCAGCAGCATTGCTGAACTGAAGACATTCGTTTGGAGTGACATCTGGGTGAAATTCAAATTTCCCTCCCATTAAATTCATCGCTTGTGTCGGTATACGGCAGGCTAAGTCAGGGCTTTGTCTTGGATACTGATAATATAAATTGAATCTATGGTTCGCCTCAGCTGTTGAACTAAAAGCTTGGCGTATTGACTTGAGGTTTCGCTTGCAGAGGCGATGGACGAACCATGGATACAAAGGTGCTTCGAGGTGAAGATCTCCAGTCCCTTCAAGTAACGACCCCAGCACGTTTGATCCGCGGGGCTTGCATTTGACTGTCCATCTATAATTTCCTAATAAAGTCTTGGACTTGAGCCCAGAGATGAAGTCAATTCTCTGGCCTAGAGAAACTGAAACCCACGACCACGATGGAGCTGTCTTTGGTGAGGGTCGAGGTTTAAGACCCTTGTATGAGACAAGTCTATTGCCGGGGTCATTGTTCGTATCATTTGCCCTGACTTCGTGGGTGTCAGGGAGTGCTGAAACGCGCCAAACCAGGTCCGTTGGAAAGGAATTATTCCATAGCCCAGCGAGATACTGGTAACCGGTCATCTCAGTAAATACTGCAGCACAACCTGAAATAGCTGGCAATGCATCATTCGGATAGCTGATGTTCAGACTCATGTATTTGGAAACAACCCGGCGCCAAAAGAGATGATAGTCGATGTCGGGGTCGAATTTTGGTGATTCAGTATACCAGAGCGCCATAATGCGCCGATAGCTTTGATCCACTTGGTTCGCATGATTAGCTGTCGTTCTTCCCGTCACAGGATGTGGAGGCAGATTGCCATTGCCGCACTCGCAAGTTTTATCCTCCAGGCACTCAAATACAAGCTCTCCAAAATTGCAATACAGTAGTCGTCTTGAGAGTAAGCGTTCCTGAAAGACCCATGCTCGCCCAAATAATGGAAATCGTGCTTGGGTGTCTGCAAACTCAGCAGGTCTGCCTCGAAAGTCGCACATGCGGATTCCAACAACAAAAGAACCATCAATCCCGTTTGGAAGTGAAATTTGGAGATCTGGTTTGGTACACGAAAAGCAACCTCCTACAGAGTTTCGCGAGTACGAAGCAGCGATTGTCAAGAACGCATTCTTGTAGATGTTCGCCATGTTACTGGATTCAACCTCCCAGTCATGCTTGTCATTCTGAACAATGCAGAGGGAGTCGATCCAGATGTACTGAATTCCGAGTTTTCTAGCCAATATTATTGCGTCTCGGAAATTCTTAGGCAGACTGTCGAAATTGATGAAATTTAATGCCTCGGCCAGCTTTTCTTTCTCTGTGGAGCAGGTGATGGGAATATTGCCCCAGCAATGACTTAAACACACATATCTTCCAAGCTGGCCATTAGCTTGTTGTGTTAGCTTAACTCCTGGAGTTGTACCTTGCCATAGTTCGGTGACATCAACCAGCCGCTTTGGAAGAGGGCTAGTCGAACCAGTTGGGTAACATTTATGGAGCTCACTACAAGTCTCAATCCAGCTTAGAGCCCTTTTCATTGATCCGTCTGAAGCCGTATTTCCGTACAAGAAATGAGACGTGTCCATGCCCCTTATACGTACAGGTTGTCCTGCACCTTTCAGTATTTACACCCATCAACTCGTGCTTCATGGACATACCTTGAGGATGAAACAGTGCCACCTCGTTTATCTCGTCCAGATTTACACCGCTTACAACTCTCTTGAAGGCAAAGCTCGAAGAGACATGAAAAGCTTCGTCCCCAAATATATTTTGGGCATCAAGTTTAATGAACGACGCGTGTTCCAGAACTTCTCTGATAAACTTGCAAGAGCTACAACCATTCGAGATTGAAACATTGAGCTGGTCTAAGGTGAACGAAGAAATTCTTGCTTTCAGTTCAAGGATAACCTTTGCCCTTTGCCGCGGCTTCAGCTCGGGAAACAGATCGCGAAGTCTCTCGGTTTGGAGGTCCTGGACTTTTTGGCGTTCTTTGCAGTAGAGTGAGCAGCCTTGGGTGCCGAGAAGAGTATGAAGGTTTATGTGCGCGACGCTTGGAGACTCGACTGCTGAATTGTCCATCTCGATTAATCGAAGAAGTTTCGATAGGATAATCCTTCATCGCCCAAAGCCGCGCCGCTTAGCTGTCATGAGTGATTCACGGTAGCCTTCTTCAGGGGGTTTGATGCTTAGATCGATGCTAAATATGTTGAGGCAATGTCCCACTGAGTAAATCAAGATATGGGAGATAAAAATCCGTTCATTTTGTGATGCATGAGGATGAAGGTGTTCGGTTGTGAGAAAACGGAAGTAGGCTGCATATGACTAAGCATGCATATGGTCTTTACGAAAGGGCCGAAACACGGATGCATTAAGCCTAATGCGGAGGAGAGAGTGAAAAGCTCTTGTCTTTTTTAAAAAAATTATTATGGGATTGATTCCCAGCCGTTATTCGATTTTGATATCAGGTCCCCCAATTATCAGTGAATCAGACCCTCGGTTTTGGTGTCTTATGTAAGCGAGGGATGGTCGGCAGAGTCGTGTTATCCACGTGGCTGCCCAGGTGTCTCGTGGAAGGTGGGTGGTACGTGCGCTCGGTTACTAATCAGGCACATGCCGTCACCTGGTGCCGTCCCCGAACGAATCAAGAAGCGGATGATTTACTGAGATAATCCCCCAACTTTGTTGTTGTTGTTGTTGTTCATAAATTTAGCCAAGTTGGATTCGGTTGGAAATGGGGCTTTTATGAATAAAAGGTGAGCAGGGGTGAGGGCTGGGTAGGGGATTTTGGCTCCCGAGGTCTTTTTTGCATCAAACTCACGTGACCGACCTCCTCCTTCCTTCCAAGGTTCGCGGTTGGTTCCTACTCCTGATCGGTGGGTATCTTGACTGCAGCTCAATTGGATTTTGGCACGTACTGTGCAGTCGGATGGTGGCTTGACTCGGCTGCTCTTTCTCCTTTTCATTTTGCAACGAAAAATTCAACTCTCGAGGGAAAGAGCGAGCAGCGTTGCAAGTAGAGTCACCTTTCATTTCCTTTCCTTACAACACCAACACTCTTTTTGCAACCACCAGTCGCTACTGTATATTGCATCTTGATTCTTCGGAATCACGAAACAATTTTTCATCGCTTCATTTTTGCCAGATTGCCGGCAAGATGCGGTTCCCAGCTCAAGCATGCTGCATCGTTCTCTATATTTTCCGCTTCGTCGAGGCGAGTGCAGGAAAACGAGGTCTCGCGTTCCATGATCCCCCTCAGTACGTTCAACAATGGAATGGCACCGGATCACGAGTTAGCTGGGCGTACAATTGGGATTCTGCCGCAGATGCCGCATTTCCCTATCACCATCTCGAGTACATCCCCATGCTCTGGTCCGCTCAATCAAGTCATACCACAACCTGGGTTACCAACGCCAATGTCGCTTTGTCTCATGGCGCCAAACACCTTCTTTCCTTCAACGAACCGGATATTTGTCCCCAGGGTGCATGTATTTCTCCCACTGACGCTGTTAAAGCGTATAAGATTTACATGATGCCATTTCGAGGACGGGCGCTACTTGGTGCACCAGCTATCTCAAATGGCGGCAGTGGATTGCCGTGGTTGAAAAAGTTCATGGCCCTGTGTGAGCAGGATGGGGAGTGTGAAGTTGATTTTGTTCCAGTCCATTGGTATGCTCAGGCGAGTAATAGTGCCTATTTCAAGGCGTACTTGGAAGAGGTGAACGAGGCTGTTCCCAGGTTGCAGATTTGGATTACTGAGGTGCGTTTGGCTTCCAAATTCCATACTCTTTGCATAAATTCGAGGTGGTTTTAGTGCTAATAAACTCGCTGCGTCACCATAGTTCAACGCAGCCGGTACTCTCAGTCAACAGACCACATTTCTTGAAACCGTCTTGCCGTGGCTTGATTCTCAACGATATATAGGCCGATATGCGTGGTTTTGGTGCTCTCCTACGTATGGCTCTGGCACACTTGTCGATTCTGGGGGATTGCCTACCGGGTTTGGCGAAGTATATGGGTATCTTAAGTGATGTGGACTTGTTGTACAGTGGTTGCTCTTGCTATCTTGCTCTTGCTATTTTGGCTGGGTGGGACGTCCGAAATTTGCTTTGGAAGACAAAACCGTACGATTTTTGAGAAGTTCAAAAAGATGAGTTGCAACTTGCAAGAATGAGTTGTTCATGGCAAGAGAGCTGAAATTGTCAGATCCGTAACTTCACATCTATAGTACCTTGACTTGCCGTGTTCTCCCCTTGTGACTAATGCATAAAATAATAATTTTGGTTTTCCTCCAATAATTCTTGTCATATATGTGTACACTGGCAAGGCCACTACGCAGCGCTTATCCAAGACCCCCATTTACTCGCGAGAAATTATTCGCCGTGTATGCTGAGAATTACTTGCTTACTTGTAATTCTGTATCATCGTGTTTGAGTCATACAAGTCTTTCCTTCACAACTACGAATTAGATAAAATCCTGATGTGAATATGAGGGAAGTGAAGCGACAAAGCGCACATGCATTTGAATATACAGTATCACAACCAGAATAATACATTTCTCCCAAGATGCAATCACATTTATGTCAGCAACCTAATAACTCCTTTGCTCAGTTAGTTCTCTCGAGTTTCATTCACAATGCACCCAGTCCGGTTCTATAAAAGCACTTTCCAAACCCTTCAACTTAACAAAACAAAACATCACAACCAACAACTCACTCAACACTAACAAAACAACTCTTTACTACAGACAAACACTTCCTCGCTCACCAGCACCCCATTCTCACCATCCTACAAAAACCAAACAACCGTTCCTTCCCAACCAGCTACTAAACTTCAAAGTCATGTGGCCCCGAGGCGGCGTACCCAACTGCTCCCGTCCCCTCCCCAATGGCAACAGAAGACGTCAAAGTGGAATTCCAAGAGCTGTCAGACCTCAAGTTCCAAATTTCTCGAGACCGCTTCCTCCGCTTCGAAATAATCATTACATGAATCCTCGAAACAGCCAGATTCCGAGACCAAATTCGGCTTTCTATGGGGGTCGGCGGGATAGTCCGACCATGGGATATTACAATCATGGGGGCGATAGTCCAACTCTGGGATATTGGCGGTAGGTGAGTTGTGGAGAAACATAGAAGAATGGAGGAATGGAGGAATTGATGAACGGAGGACCTGAAAAGTGGCTTTTAGGACAAGGAAAATGAAGAGACAATTTCAGGCATTGGTAAATAGGGGATAGATCTGTTTCTAGGCATGGGTTTCTTGATGATTTGATAGAATAAGAGGAAACATGGAGGAATGGAGGCCATGAAAAGTGTCTTTTAAGGCAAGGAAAATGTAAGGAATAATTGGAGGAATGGGTAAATAGGGGATAGGTTTGTTTCTAGGCATGGTTTTCTCAACGGTTTGATAGAACAATGATATTTGAAATGAGAAATATATCAAGCTGTGTGCTCTAAAAGTTGAGCTTTTTGTGAGGTTCTTATTGCTTCGGGGGAAATCAGTGGCAGGTATCATCCACACATTATATCTTGAGACATATGCGAGATGTTAGCAACCACTCCTATTTCTCGTGATGATATAAAACTCATGGGCCGATGATGCAAGCAAGTATCAGTTGGGTTGAAATCTAATTTCAGATCGAAAAGTATTGCAGTGAAGTGGTAAAAGTCTCAGGGCGTGGTGATGATGCAATCCCACGCGGTATTCATCTTATTGGTGAATCATGCATGCTACGGTAAACGATAAAAGAAACTTTACGGCCACTGGTCCAGCCACAAATGTCTAATAGTGGCATACACACTCTTCCACGAAGAGACTTTGTGCTTGGCCGTCCGCCTCTTGTGTTCCCCGCTCCAAAGGTTATTAATTGCCATGCTTATCAATGGCATATCTCCATGATTCCCCAATGGGTTTCAATCATAACCACCGAAAACCAAAGCAATACAACAACATGGCTTCCAAAAGGTCCATAGAAATCATCATCGAGATATCGTCCCCAAATGTGAACGTTGAGCAGATTGATGATGAAAACTCAGCAGCATCTGAAGTTGAGCGCTCAAAGTTTCGGCGAGAATTCAACAAAAGTCGTCAAACGTAAGCCGTACTCGGCGAAAGTTATGAGTCAACAATGAAGATTATACTAAAAAGTTCTCGCAGCTATAAGGGCTCATTGGGCTTCAACTTCTTCGCATTTCTCCTCCCTGCCTTATACTCCACCCTCAGCAAACTCTGGGTGGCCAATATAGATTCGAATTTCGTTGCGACGACAGATGTATATGTTGAAGTATGATACAGTTCCTAATAAGCATTCTGAATGCATCCAATACTTTTGCTTGCTTCAACAGGTTATGAGCTCCGGTGGCGGTGAAACATCG
>QYAP01000714.1:22491-67188 GCA_003988905.1 Hymenotorrendiella dingleyae
CACACTTATTAGAACCTCTATCATGGGGGAGTGTTGAAGTATGATACAGTTCCTAATAAGCATTCTGAATGCATCCAATACTTTTGCTTGCTTCAACAGTATATACTTACATATCTACTGTGGCCGAAGTTCTCAACGATGGCCTTCCGAGAACCGCGTGGCTCATCATTGGGGATTCTGCAACTCGTACGCTACCATCTAGGATCGGGTTGTCATACACATTACTTGTTTTCCAAACCGTAATGGGTCTCCTCATGACCATCATATTCGTCGGAGCTGCTGACACTTTTGCGGCATCTTTCGTGCCTTCGGAGGTTAGGAATGCGAGCTTGAACTACGTAAGAATCTCGGCTCCGGTTGCATTGTCCTCGGCTATACAAGTTGCTGTTTCGTCATGCACACGAGCCTTGGATCAACCTGACGTTCCTTTATTGATCAGTATGACTGGCTTCATTGTCAATATCGTGCTTGATTTGCTTATCATCTCAAAATTTCATGTTGGATCCTTCACTCCGACTATCCTCACCCAGGCGGGAATTCGACTGGCGTGTGATATGATATCCGCACTAACTGGTTTGGCATACTTTGTTTATCTAACCAAAAGGATTCGAAGACAGCTCAGACAAAAAGGATCAGAAGAGCCGATTGGACCTCAGCTAAAAGCTCTACTGATCTTGGCACGTCCGGCGGTCTATACATTCCTTGAGTCTACAATACGAAATGTCATTTACCTATGGGTTGTTAGTCGGATTATTGGACTTGGACAAACTTATGCGACAGCTTGGGGGGTCTTCAACACTATTCGATGGGGTTTGATAATGGTTCCTGTCCAGGGGCTCCAAGCTTCCACATTGACGTTCGTGGGTCATAATTGTGGTCTTTGGCGTTCCAGAACTGGTCCAGCAGAGCGCAAACCAAGAGCGAGCTGGAAATCCTTGAAAGGTGGATTCCTAAACTTTTACATCTCGAAGTGAAATGGCTGACACAATTGTGGCAGAGATTACCCGCCCAGCACTCTTGTCCGCGGTAATTTCTCTTGTGGTCGAAGTTCCTATGTGCATCTTTCTTTCCTTGTGGGGTATGAAAGACTTTGCGTATTACATTTCCAATGACCACGCCGTGGCGGTGATCACGGAAAAGATGTGGCACGTAAGTCTTGTCCCTGAAATCGATTTCCCTATCTGATAAAATCGCAGAATATAGATTGGTGCTACATATTCTACGCCACCTCGTCTCAAATCTCAGCCATTTTGCTCGCCACGGTTCCAAGATGGTATCTATACCAGGCACTGGGCTCGAACTTCCTGTGGATGCTTCCATGGGCAATTGTGGTAACTGTGAAGAAAATGTCGCAGGATACGGCTTGGACATTTTATGCCATTATTTTTGGGGGAGCCTTGGTCGTCGATTTCGTCAATGTGGGAGTCGTGATGGGATTTTGGGTTCAGAATCTTAGAAGAGGGACGATGAGAGTCCAACCTGTTACGGCAAAGATTTGACGAGTTGGAAATGGCTGATGAAAATTTGATTCTAAGCAATTGGAATATTCGGTTGCGCCTACCTAATAGTATGTGCATACTTCGTACCTAGGTAGGTATTACAAGCAAATTGTGCTAGAAATGCGCAGCTAACAAATTTACACACAAAATGCTTAATCTGGGAGAAGATTAATGAGACTTTCCTTGCCTAAAATAGACATGGTTATAAATTTCAAGCCCTGACGCCGAAAAATAAGCGAACTTTTTTTGGGGGAGACGACGACTCTCGAGGAGAAATTCCGGGCGGATTTGTGGTACGTGCACGAACACCACTTCCTACTTAGAAGTCTAGATAATTAAATCCCCTTCAATTAGAATTTTCTAAAAATGGGTGGTAAGTCAATTTGCTCATTAAATCAGCCATTAATCAGATTATAGAGATTTTGATCAAGTTTTGTGGAAGTTTTGTTATCAAGGAAAAGCAGGTCTCCTATGCCACAAATCGGCCCCGAATTTCTCACCCTCAGAGGGCGAGTCCCAAAGCAGCTAAGCGAGAATGCCCCTAACCGTGCACTGCTTTAGCGAACCAGCCCCTGGAATTAGGCAGCAGCCTTGGCAGCCTGACATTGGTAATCATCCTTAACATTCCAATTTTGCGATCTTGTACTACACGTGGCAACTTCATCGCCGACTACCTAGGTACATACGAACCCAAAGAACCACAGCGCAACGATATATTATCGCTTATTATGGCTACCGCCGATAAATCCAAGCCCTACTTCCCACTCGCCGGCAGTGCCAACGATGGATTTTCCAGAGAAGATTTGGCAACGGCAACCTGCTTCTGTGGTGCTGTGCAGCTATCATTCCCTCCCAAAGAAACCAGACCTTTTGTTTGTCACTGCACCGATTGTCGCAAAATCACCGCATCAATGTTCGCCACAAATTTCCGTGTCGACGATGAACATCTCACTCACATTCGAGGTCGCGAAAACCTGACGGCTTACGGCCAGTCACACACGATCGCTTCCGGCACAAAAATGACCAATTACTTCTGCTCTACCTGCGGCACGCTCATGTATCGGGTCCAGGAGGGTTCTGGGAGAAGTATCCTACGAACGGGCACGGTGGACGATTTCCATTTGCACGAGACGGCGTTGAAGCCGAAGGCTGAGATTTTTGTCAAAGATCGAGTCAGTTGGCTCAGTCCTGTTGAGGGAATTCCGCAGGTTGAGGCGCAGAGTGCAGCGAAGCCACAATCTAACATCTAGTTATGTAAAGCACATAACATCGCAAGTTATCAGACAACAAAATCCAGCAAGATATTATCCTTGTGGCCTTGAGTTCGATCTTCGTTATTTACATTTTGGACTGGAATTTTTCGATGCTTGCTTTTCTACTCCCTGGACTTCATCGTATTAGATTGGAGCTACATGGGTCTCAAATCTCTTTGTGCTTTCTTACTAGGCATTTCAGAATAACGACGACGACGTGGTTTCAGCTCCGCATGCTGCAAAGTTTATTGGCAAAAAACACAGACAACTCGTGGTCGCCTTATGGCATTTTTGGCTGAGTCCAGATCGGAATCAATCTCCCCACCATTGTTAGGCCTAAGCACTGTCCACCAAGTGGTGGGGCCAAGAATATGACATCTGCTAGTCTTCAATACTCCTTTATTCTAAAAGTTCAGCTCACTCTAGTTTTGTCAGATTTCCCATTTGTATTTGTGCGTTCGGTTTTTTGATGGACGCCTTGATTTTGGTGGAGATTTGAGGCTTTGCGGTTCGTTAGCCAGCTTTCGCCTCCTGTCATACCTATTCCCGTTTGTGGTGCCGAAACTTCCCTGCCGTCCGAAAGTATCTCCGATCTCGAAACATAAAAGTGTATGTCGCGGTAAAACCATGCGTACATCTTTTAAAATGTTCAAACCCACTCTGGATTTGCTTCCACCATTGAGAAAGTGTTCATTCCAGAGTGTTTGCCTACAGATTTATCTGGTACAAGGCGGGTGATGCGGGATCTAGTGATAACCGAGCTCAAGCTAAGTCGACTCGATAGTAGTCAGGGGGAGCAAATGGGTGAGGCTCACTGGTCTTCCAACTGTACAACCATTTTTTACCTGTTCTGGCCTTGGTTCCCGCCACGTTGCAGCCACGCTGCCCTGAAGTTCGAGCACGATTGATCAATTGTATAGGTTGTACCAAGACGTGGGGAACTCCGAACTCCACCAAAGTTTAATTTTAGCATGCTTAACACAAAATGTAGCTTTTATAGCTGCATTTTTAGTTTCAAGGACACTAGCACTTGTGACAGGTCTCGACTGCCACGATGTTCCAGCTCAACATTCTCCTCACTTGGAGATGTCAAATTAGATTCTTCTGATTTCCTATATAATTGCTTAATTCTTCCACCGTCAACTCAACATCCTCTCCATCTTCACTCATTCACAGCCTGCCTTCAGCAACACACTCTCCTTTTCACTCACTACTTTGAGAATTACACCCACGCTCGTTTCTTGCTTTCCAAAAACTACATTCGCTCACTTTCCACTCACAAAATCCAAACATGCACTTCAACGCCCTCATCGTCGCTGGCCTCATGTCAGGCTATGCATCTGCCGTTGCACTTCCCGAAAAACGATCAACCGATTTCCACAAAATCCCAGGCGTTTGGACTGGTCCAGATGCCAAAGTAAAACGCACAACCAGTTCTGCTCCCGTTTGCAATGCCGACAACGTCCTCCGAGCCTTGAGGAATCCTACAAATAGCGTCAAAGCATCGGCATTCTGCTCAACCTACATTCAACCAACGACTACCGTCCATCCAACAGCGGTTGTTACCCAAGTCAACACTGTCGTGCTTACTCCAACAGTTACAGCGTAAGCTCCCTTTCCTTCACCAATTCTTCTAATACTATTTTTCTGATATTTAAACAGCACCGCCACTGTCACTGTCAGCTCAGTCGTATTCCAAAAGAGGGATGCAACATCTCTTCCACCTTATCTCGTTTCTGCCGGTGCCAACCCAAGCCGAGCTAGCAGCGCCTGCTCCTGCTTCATCACACCCTCTCTGCTCACGCCAGCAACCCAGACTCAAAGCACAACAGTCACGACAACTGTTTCAGCTACAGTTACTTCGCCTGTGACTGCTACTGCTACTGCCACTGTCGTCGTCAACCCCGTCTGCAACAACAAACAAATCGGATGCATTTCAGGCTCATCTCCACCATTGATCGACGATACTATCGACGAGGGCGGCGACGTCACCAGCGTTGAACAGTGTGAGCAACGATGTGCATCTACTCCAAGCTGCGTCGCTTTCCAGACTGGACCAGGTAACACCGCTATCAACTGCAATCTTCTTAATCAGGACAAGGAATTATCCTTTGCTGGAAATTCAGCCTACTGCGACCAGTACACTATCTACAATGTCGACTGCAGCTAGACAGATAACTGGGTAGCTATTGATAGGAGACAAGATCATGTTCCGGATAGCTGTGGGGAGATGATTGAAGGGGGAAGATATTTTTGATTGGTTACACTTTGCAACAGAATTTTTCCCCTGTCGTCACCTTCGAGGAGTTTTGATATATTTGGAGAGAGGTGTTAATGCTGGAGGCAGCTGTGATTGGAGAGGGGTCTTGAATCTGTAGGCACGACCAGGAGCAGAAGTTGAATGTACTTACCTGCTATAAATTTAACACACATTTAGCCACTACTCATTATACTACCTCTCCCGTGAAAATCCACATTGTGCTAATCCATCTCAGAGACCCCATATCTTGTCACTTCAAATAGTTCATAAAATACACTGATCCGGAATTTCGAGGCCTCCATGTTCAAACTCCGCAGGAGCTGGCGATTCTTCTTGCGTAATTATCTCAACCTCTCTCGGGACCACTGTCTCGAAAGTACCAATCCGCCGATATTGACCTCAAAGTTCCCCATTAAATTCTAGAACTAGGCATCGGAGGGCCATGCGAACATTTCCTTCTCCATCGACACCATATTCTTCCCTTGAATTGTTCTCTTCACTACCACATTCTTCGCCCTTATCTCCTTCTCCTTTTTCATTGTCCTCCTTTTTCGCCGGAATCTCTTCTTCTTTTGCTTCCTCATCTGCATCATATTCTGCATTCTCTAGCGACACCGGCAGAAAGAATCTTTTTAAGCTTTCTTCAGACTCGGGTTCTAGCTTCTCATCTAAATGAAAGGCAATTTCATTCGTCTTTTCATCCACGTTCATTCGCAGGCCAGGGAAATAACGTGTGTCAGTACCCTACCCAGTCCTATACTAAAAAAATAAAATAAAGTCCAAGGCCAAAACCAGCAAAACTCCACCCTTGCCGAAGCCAGGGTTTGTAAAACGCCAATTAAGGCATTATTTAAAGTGGGTGCAGTTTAGACACGGCCAGATGTGTATGATGCGACGAGGCGCCCCATCTCCCATATGTAGTCTCATAAGGAGGAAGAAAGAATCGGGACCGGCGTATCGGGTTGTCAAGCCGGTATATGTGTTGGGCGGGTGATAGCGGTGGTGTTGGTGCAGTTGGTTTGGTGTGACCCTAACGTCACCGAAGGACGTAAAACGAAACTGGCTTCAAGTTTTTGAACCAAATCTGGCACTCATTTGGCTCCTAGAACAGAATGGGTATAAATCAAAAGCGAGTGCGGAATTTGGGCCATCGGTATCTCGGGCAACTACCCAGATAGCAGATTTTGGGTATTTCAGGGACATAGCTTCCAACGTATCGTTCATCATTCATGCTCCTCTCTGCACACCGCATCATACCTACTTCACCCTCTACAAAAAAATCCGAACGCAAATCTGAGCCATGTTAAAGCGGGCTTGAGCTATCGCCATTTATAAATTAGTGAGTCTGTGCACACTTCCTCAGAGGCTTGAATCCCGTTATGTCGATGTGCCTCCCACAAATGGACTGAAGTGAATAAAGTGTCCTCGAGTGTTGTTGCACGTCGCACCTTTTGTTGTTGTTACTTTTCTGCTACAAATACAGCCCCACAAAAACTTGCGCAAAAAATCGGTTCGATGTGCAACGAAACGTCCAGTGGCTTAATCTAGCCGTAATTTGTTTGTGAATAGGCTGGCAAGAGCGAGAGCGCCAGAGCGCCTGATTTGTTCCATGTCGCATCTTTTTCTCTCGATATGATGCAGCCTACTTACAAACACATCGCAGCGAATATTAACCTTGCTATAGCAGTGAATGCCTGGCTTTCTGGGGTGTTGGATTTGCACTTTGCCTTGAACGACGAGAGCGATGTCCTCTCGCTTAATTTCCATCGCAACCACCCTCCACCGCAACACTTTCAAAATTCTCCGCCACTGCATCCCCCAGCGACTAAAAAAAAAGATAGCGGTGTGCAAAAATATCAAGAAAACAAAATGAAAGAAAAATACGTAGGAACCGGGAGCAAAACCACATGCGCACACGAATGTGCGCCCCAAAGGGAAAGACTGTTACAATTACTTGATAAATCAAGGGCTCGCAGAACTTATTAATTTGGTAACGTCTCTTCCCTTCACAGACTAATTCGTGGTAACATAACCCACAAAGCCGCTACTTCCAATTCGCTGAGAGAGTTCGTGGCAATTGGGCTTAAGTAGGGTATGGGAAGTCGGGACTTGGGTTGGCGGAGGGCAGACGGGTGAATGTGGTGAATTTGAGGGAGGTGGAGGAGGTTCCGAGGGGGCAATGGTGTTGGGTGACTAGGGATTGGATGTTTTCCTGACAACCGGTCTTTGCGCGTAGTGGAGTCTTTATGCTTCAACGTGATGCGCGGCATAAGCATTCAGAACTATACTCTAGCTACGGACAGTTCTGATTGATGGAGCTAGCCCGAAGAAGAGAAACATGAGTTGGATTAAGAGTTCGCTCTAACATAATGTTTCCGATCTTAGGGTCAATTCATAGATTATACATCTTTTCTCTTCCTGTCCCAAGTTGTATCCTCCCGAGGAAGCATTGAAAGATATTACCAAACAAAGCCGCTTAACATATAAGGCGACGGGCTAAAAAAAATAACAGAGCAAAAAACAAGTAGAAAAGTTGGCAGAGAATTACTTGTGAAGCCCTTTGCTTGGAGTTTAAGAAGTCAGGCTTCAATGGGTTCTTATGCTCTAATCGCTGATTAATAAACCGAAGTAGGTTCTAGAACATGATTGACATTCCAGCCCAATTAACTCTCTGGATCCTTCCGAATCATACAAATCTTCCATGTCAACTACGATGTGGTTCAGGAGCTATTGCGAATACGAAAGAAATAGACCCGATCTCTAAACTTTGGCAATCAGAACACGGCGGCAACTCCAAAATGGCCATCACAATCAAAGTACGCATCCTTGATTTAATTTGACTCTCTGAATCCTACCTTTTTTTTCTACATCTCCGCTTCCGAATAACAAAAACTCTTCCAATGCAACTACGAAGTGGTTCAGGAATATGAAAGAATTAAATCCGATGTCAATCAGGCTACTACAAAATGGCCACCAGATTCAGGAAACGCATCCTCATACCCGTACTGCCTCATACTACTTGGTTTGATCTCGAATTCATTCACAATATACCTATTTTTTATCTATAAAACCCCTTTGAAACCCTCCAACTTACCCAACCAAGACATCACAACCAACATCAACATCTACTCACTACACAGACAATCTTCACTACACTCAACCCCAACTAACCCCCAAAATGTGGCCCCAAGGACACGGCAGCGGCTACGGCGGCAACTCACACAGCAACTACTACCAACACCACCCAATGGCCAACTTCTCCCGTCCCCAAGCGCGTATCCAAAGACCCTCCCCCTCCACTAATTTCTCCCGACCCCTGCCACCACGACGACAGCAAAACCATTATCCGAATCGCCATCAGAGTGGTATCCCTAGACCCAATTCCAGTTGGGGATATGGGGGTCGGCCTGATAGTTGGGGGTATTTTGGGCGCTAGGGGGGGGTTTGGGGGGAGGAAATAGGTGAATAGGGAACGGGAAAGTGGAAGGAAGGGAAGGGGAAAGGGTGGAGGGATTTGCTTTTTAGGCATGGGTTTTTTGATAGTTATGCAGACAGAAACGGGAGGTTCATACAGGTAGATAGAATCTAGATAGGATTTGCTTTTCAGGCATGGGTTTTTTTGATAGACAATGATAGTTAACCATCCATCTTTTCATCCACATCCCTTCGCAAATAACCAGTCCTACCTTTCAATAACCCAGAGCTGATATCGCCAAAGAAATCCGAACTACTCAGGATGACACTTGCTCCAAATGTTTCGATCAAAATTCGGCCCCCGAGCGAAACGAATGAATTGAATAGAGCGGGTGAAATAATATAAAGCAGTAATAACGAATATAGCGAAGGGAGGCTTAGGTAACAAATTTACGAACGAGTATAGCAAATCGGGTGACGCTGAGGGAGCGAGATCCGAGACAGGTGGATCGCGCCCCCTATTCATACCGCGTGCCTTTTTCGCTAAGCGATAAACGTATCTCGGAATTCCACTTGGAAGCACTAATCAAAGCAGCAATCTCCAAAATACCTACAGAAGACAAAGTATTTCCCATTGTAAACGACCTTCCATTATCCAGGGTATAAAAAGATCGCTAAAAAGAACGCCGTAAATCCGAATCCATTTCCCTCCCATCGCTTCCCCACAAACTCCATAATCAAATCCAGCCGTTCAAACTTTTACTTTCTTCCTCACCATCCCAGCACCCAACACATTAACAGCAGGCGTCCCACCACCACCCATACTTTTCGTCTCCTCCTCCACCTTCCTCTTCTTCCTAATCAATCCCCCACCCAAAGTACTCACTCCACTCGCCACAATCCCACCATTTGCCTCCCTCACCTTCATCTCTTTACTCCCTACAACATTCCCACCCCAATTCCCCTCCACATCCCCACTCCCCACCTCCTTCACCCACCGTCTCGAACTACTCAACGCCAATTCCAAATTCGCAAAATCCAGTCGTAACAGCAACTCCGTATTGCGCTTGTAATCCGATTCATCAACGACGATTTGGCCACGGCCGGAGGGAGGCCAGTGATAGTACGACGTGGATTCGGGGATATTTACTGCGTAATTTTTGTTGTGAGTTTTGATCTTTGGTTGACGGGGGATGATGGGGCCGGTGAGTTTTGGTTTTTTAGAAGGGCGTTTTGTCTGTACGGGTTCTGATGTAGGAGCTTTGCGCTTTTTAGGTGATGGGTTGGACTTTGTGGGAGTTGGCTCGCTGGATGCGCTGAATGATGTTAAAGGCGTGATGGGTAATGTAACTTTTGAGTGCGAGGAGCTACTTGGTAGTTGGTCGTCATCTTCAAAGGCAAGAGTAATTTGGCTGTCGTTGATGCAATCTTCAAGCTGGTTATCCTGGCCAACGGCTTGGGCTTGCGGTGTGAAGACTATCCAAATAAAACCCACAAGCCTACCCGCCGAGCACTCTTGACGAAAAGCCATCATCTCCCAGAATTGCTCAATCGTCCTAACACTTCTCCATTGACCACTCGATTTATCCTTGCCCTTCGAGATCTCATCGTCCAGCTCATCTAAAAATCGTGCTTTCGGATCATCGGGGAAGTGCGGAATAAGACAACGTGGCGGTACATCTTCAGAATGTCTCGAGATCGTATGAAGCGGATGTCCCATTGTCCAAGACGACTTTTCCGGCGCCAATTTTCTGGGAACATAAGAGCTAGTCTCATAAGCATCGAGTCCGGGAACGACCAAATAACCCTTCACATCATCCCACTGTCTTTCACTTTCCGTCTTCTTCCCATCGCCAATTATCGGATCTAAGACTCGACACCACCAACGTACCAGCCCTCGATCATCCAGTACATGCTTCCCACTATATTCCACACTCCCTGGAAACAAGTATTGATCCTGAGCTCGAGCAAAGAGTGATATAACACTTCGAATATGCGATCGTGAATGCGTTTCGACAAGATATTGCAGGAATGTAGCACTGATATCCTTGAGCGGTGAAGATGTTCCCTTGGGCAAATTAAGCAAATGCAGATATCCGGTCGAGTCTGCCTTTGAGACAAAGAACGTCGTATCATGCGCAGTAGAATAAATCAATATCTCAATCGCGAAAACCAGAACCTCATCTTCAGATTTTTCATCCCCCCCGTTTTCATTCCCAGTAGTTTTCGTGCTTATGGAAGCAGTGAGGAAATGGCTTTCGCAATATGTTCTGTCAGGACGAGTTCCTGGAGGGGCGGAATAGATGGCGGAGGTTCGGGTTGGTGGGGACGAGAGGTGGTGGATGGTAAAGGTGACCCCGGTTGGTAAGACGGTTGCGAGGCGTTGAAGCAAGGTTGGGGATGCAATTGATGCTTTAGGGACAGACCTCTCCTGAGCCGCCATAGTGAGTATATGCCAAAAGATGTGAGTGCACAGCGCAGATTCGAGAAGGGAGGACGTTGTTTGAGGCGCGATTGGGGAGACGCGCTTGATCGGCGCTTTGCCGAAACGGGAACTAGCGTCATCTGTACAAAATAATTTGGGAAGCTTCAACCATCAACCCAGACCTTAAGCTCCGACCGAATACGCCATTGAAGCTCCTTATTTCTTGTGAATCGAAAGGGAATCTCACAATGGCTTCACGAACAATATGCCGCCCCCTCCGAACCTCCATACATCGCGCCGCACGCCCAAGCTGTGAATGCCTTCACACACCCTCTCTCGCCTCCACTCGCCAGCTCTCTACGGAAACTCCTAAACGCGCAATCGACTGGGAAACAGACAAATCCGAGCGCCCAAGATGGTCCTACACACCCGAAGAAATGAAAGCGCCCTTCCCATGGAAGCCCAAAGACGCTACCAAAGCCTGGACATCCAACGAAGATCCAGCCCGCCTCGATAAATTCTACCGCAACTTCCTAGGTCCAGACGGGGATAAAATCCTCACCGAAGAAGTAAAATGGCTGGCTATCACACACAAGAGTTTTGATCAAGGGCGGAGAGGATTTAATGATCGGTTGGCGTTATTCGGTACGTTCTACATGAGGAAGATGCTAGCATGGAATATTTATACTGAGAAATGATGAATAGGCAAACGAATCCTCCAACTCCAAGCAAACCTCGCCCTAGTAAACGCCCCCACCGCAATCAAAACCAAAAACCCAAACCCCAAAGATACCCGCACGCCATCCAACCATCCAGCGCTCGAAGGACTCGCGAATCTAGATGATATGCCACTCAACCAGGTCTTGACGAAAGAGAGACTTGCTACGTTGGCTACTACTGTGGGGATGCAGGAGATTATTAGATGGTTGCCGAGACATGTAAGGATCTCACTTTTCCAGTCTGCAATTCTACGAGTTATGTTGTAATCGTGTGGTATTATGATCACTAACAGCATATCTAGCCCGACAAGCTCCAATTCTCCGGCATCGAAGCAGTATTGAATACCTGTCTATTTGCCATAATAGGAGCCATCGGTCTCCAAAGAGGAGGAGCATACGCAGCGGAAGTAGCAAGGGAAAAAGTGCTGAAACCTTTGGGAATCTCATGATAAGCAAAGGGGGTCTCATAGTAAGGGCATTGTATATCGTGGTGTAACATATTGTAAAATACAGCAAGAGACAAAAGCTGGGAGTCTGTGATGGGATTACAACGATATAAAACTGTAGCAATCACAGCCAAAACATCTCTCCAACAAGGCGCGCCCAAGTGTCCTTACTGATCCCCTCCCATGTCCGAACATCCAAGTTTGAGCCTCAGTAGATTCCTCACTTCCAATCACTTGCACTTTATATACCGAACCTTCCCCATTTCCAATTCTGTAATAAGCATCCCCTAACCCCAAACAACCCCTCCCCAACCAAAGATCCTTCATCCACCTCCCCCTACATAACCCCTCTTACCCTACTTCACTTCTACATACATGGCCAGACTGACATGATGAATACATAAAGAGGCAAAAGGCGGGAGTTCTGTGGTTATAATTTGCAATGATATATAATTGTAATAGCCCTTGCTTGGAATCCGCCCAGTGAACTTGATTAATCCCTCCAACATATTGACCACTCACTCATCAAGAATATCATCTAATCTCATCCCATCACTCCATCACTCACTCCTTCACTCTCTCTATCAATCACTACCTACAATCCCGCATACCAACACAAACTAACCCCCATCTACACCATCCTAATGTCATAAGATTACAAAAAACGCCAGCACGCCCTCAAAAGTCCTTTCAAACAGTACCCCTTCTTTCCTCTCCTTCCCCTTCCTCTTCCTTACTCTTCATCAACCAATCAACCATAAATATCCTTCCCTCAATCCCTTATCCCCGCGAATTAAAAAAATCAATGCAGCATTGCACTTTCTACTGTACTGTACCACAAAAGGATAAATGTGGAAGGTGTAAGGGGGTACTAAAAGGAGAAGAGAGGAGAGGAATAGAAATCGTCGCATCACCATCACCAATATCAGTAACATGACATCGCATCAAACAAAAAAGTCAAGTTGCGTTCAACAGGAATTCAATTACTCATCCCTTCCCTCTATAATACTCAAACCCAAGGTATAACGGTCAAGAACACCATCCTCGAATCCACCTCGTAGCACCTCACTCCTCGCTAGCAACCAATCAATCAAACAAAAGCCAATCCATCAAACAAAAAAGCTAATACAGAAAAACCTCCCAAGTTCCCCAAGTTCCTAAAACGCCCGTGAAATTTTCAAATAGCCCAACCATTACTCATTTTCGACATGAACTCAAACACAAACACAATATCATAACTCATTCTCATCTTTTGCACTTCCACTCTCCCAAAGCTCAAAGCCCTCTTCCGCCTTCTCCATGGGCTCAAGTAGAGCGGCTTTAGGGGCCATGTCAAAGTTATCTTTCTGCATCAACGTTTCAACGTCGAACCGAGGAATCTCTGGTGCTAAGATTTCTGGGCCCTTGCCTTTGACATCTGCAACAAAGTCAAATGTGGGAATAGCAGGAACTTCATGCTGCTCAGGCGTCTCATCTTCAGCACCCTCGTCGGCAGCAATGACAAACACAGACTCTCCATCACAACCCTCAGCATAAAAGTCTTCAGCGGCAAGGTCACCCAGTGGAGAGCGGTCAATCTCAATAGCCCCTTCTTCCAACTCACGTCTCGATCGTCGAGCCTTGATGCGTGCCTTGATCTCTGACATTTGATCTGCTGCAACATCAACATCTGAAGACGACGAGGTGAGAACAGTTCGGGTTTGAGAGATGTCATCCATTGGTGGAACATTCTCCTTGCCGCGATCATCACGCATGCGAGCTGCAGATTCTTCATCAGAAGAGATGTCGAGGGTACATGTAGAGTGTTCCATCAAGTTGGTGGCCAATTCCTCAGGGGTATCTTCGTAGATTTCAAAGACCCATGAATCCTTTGGCTCAGCTGTATGCAAGACTGGAATCAGGTGTGCATTATCCTTCAAGGATACGGAAGGTGTGGCAGCTGGACGAGCACGAGAAGAGATGGTTCCTGAGAGAGCGGCATCGATACTAAAGCCCAACCCAGAGCCAGAGTTGGGTGTGGAGAACTTTGGAGGATCGACACGAGTGAAAGGTGAGCCAGCAGTCTTGCGACGGTTCAAGATGCCAATGCGCTTCCGGGTCGGTGATCTACCGGCTGGAGCTGAGAGCGGGGTTGATTTGGAGATGGTAGTATTAAGTCTGGGAGCCGGAGAACGAGCTGGAAGAATTGGACGGCGAGAAGCGGGAGATGTTGGGTTGGTGGGAGTCTTCAACGAGGAGAAGTCATTTGGAGAAGGAGGAGCCTTGGTGAGGAAGAAGTTTACAGGTTTCACAAAGGAAGCGGCGTCGGTGGAATTGCCATCCTGGCCCTTGGAGCGTTTAGGAGAGGCGAAGATGATGGGGTCGACGTTCTCGGAGTTGTCGTCTTCGTAGGTAGCGGCCTTGCGTTTTCCGGGAGAGGACAATGCTATGTGGGATGTGAGTATCATGTTGGAGGGGCAAAGAACGTGTGGGTAGAGGATTGGAGAAGCTTACCATTCTGACGGTTCTTGAGGCTGGTGAGGTTTTGAAGACGAGAGCTGTTGAGAGGCGCGAATGGCTGTCTCGCCGCTGCCATTGGTATATGTGTGGCCATTGCGATGAAGGGTGAAAGTGGGTTAGAGTTTGGAGAGGTCTTTTGTTTATTTCGGGTATCAAATCACTCGACGATCAATTCTGCTAATTGATCAAGCCGATGTGTCCCACTCGATGTCTGTCGGCAGCACAATAGGAAAGTTGAAAGTGTTTCCTTGATCGGTCGTTGTCGGGGGTGGAGTGTGTTGGTGGGCAGTGACAAACAATTGGCCGCGTCGTGAATTTTGTTTTTGTTGTTTACGTCTGTCCCAGCCGAGCCGTCTCTCCACTTGGACTTGTCAAAATATAATCAGGAAATGGAAGATCTGGGGGAATGCAGCGTCTATAAGCAGCGCAGGCTTGGGAGTCCTGTGTCTCTTTGGGAAGGCCTTGGTCGTTTGGTTGGCTGTGCAGGAAGAACATTCCCAGTTGAAGCTGATGCGGGCAGAGATGAGACTGCAGTAGCGCTCCCTGCGAGGTCGCGCTTTCCTCACGCGTCACGCGTGTTCAAATTTCCCAAGCCAATCGGGAGCTCCTGCCGACCCTACCAAATGACGGCCAACTAATCCCGAAATGGACGAAATGGTGGTCAATGCTTCAAGCGAAGAGAGAGAATCAAGGGACCTGGTCTATTGATTGGACGAGTAAAGGCGGCTAAAATGGAGCATCCTGCAGGACCCTTGCCCAGGAGCCCAGTTCAATTGCATCTGGACGCGTGAGATCGCGATTATAAAAAGTCGCGATGCCCCCGACGTGAAAGTTCGCGATTGCACCGGCATAAAGGCTGCACTATCGGAGATGTCCTGCATATTTCCCCTCTCTCCACTCGCTCTCCACCAACACGAAATGCTTGCTGTGCCTGTTCGACGAGGCGCCAATTGCTCTCTCCCGAGGTCACTCATGCATGCAGCCTGAAGGATTGCTTGATGCCGCTCCTCTGGTTCGAGGACAATGTTTATATCCAGCATCCGCTGTCTTATAACTTGACCAGACGATCCTCGTCTCTCCCACTGATTTTGACGCTGTTCAAACTCTGGTACACTCGTCCTCGGAGCTTTTTCGTTTCGTTTTTGAACGCGCTTCCCCATCTTCAACGGCAGCTATTCTTAGCCATCGGAAATATACTTCTATTATGGCTCCCGGCACCTAAAGACATCGGTTGCCGACCACCCCAACACCCCAACTTTAACAACATATCTAATAACCACAACCACCTTACTTAATTATGAAAACTAGATGCATCGATAGAGCTTTGAATGCGCTATCCAAATCTGTGACATTTATTAATTTATAATGGGTGGTTGATTTATAATACAATTTTAAAGTGGGGACCTTTCGGTTCGCTATAGGGGGTGTTTCAATTATTTCTCAGCCTGCAGGGGGGGTACAGGGGGGTAATACCCTGGCGCCGACAGCCAACCACCTAACAGATTTTAAAATAGATTCCAGTTCTAAGAGTTTCCGATTCAGGCGATTCTAGTCGTCTAAAGTTTATTAGAATTAATGGTGGTTAGGAATATCGATGTTGTTGAGTTTCGAGGCTGGTGGAGGTGTCGATAAATCGACTTCGCCGGAGCTCGCCGAGGCTCGGAACTAGGTCGGGTGCCGCGGTTTGCCGACTGCATGCGAGCATAACCGACGTAACCGGGTAGCCCAAAACGTATAATATCAACTTCTACAATTCTCATTACTTTTATATAAAAATAATACCAATATATAGCCCTAGGTCGTCTGATCATGCCTATAATTTTTTTATTGCGCTAGCATTAATGTGGGTCGAGATATTTAAGGTATAAGAAAATTACAGGGGGGGTACCCCTGTGTTTCAATTTATTTTCGGTCCAAAAAATTTCAAACTTGAATTCTCACCCCAAATTTTAATTAAATTTTAAAAAAAGATTACCTATATAACCGGAAAAGTCAGGGCTTTAAATTGAGCCATAAATTATAAAATTTAATGGTGGTTGTTGTTGGGGTGGTAAATCACGTATGCCTTTAGGTGCCGGGAGCCATATTCCCAGGCACCCTTCGTTTCTCATGACGCGCCTAGGTGGGGGATGGCCCAGTCCAATGGATGAAATTTGAACTTCAGTACTTCAATGGATGCCAATTGCCATATCAGACAGATACCATTCTGTTTAAGATTCCAAACCGTCTCAGGATCCTCCATGCAATTGCCCAGTGTCGTTCAAGAGGAGGCGAACTTTTAGGTAAGGGAGAATTTTCACGATTTCCAGGATTGCGTCTTCTTGATCGTCAAGGGCGACAGGGATTGGGAAGATGTGGCTACGGGGTGGGCTAGTCTCTGGGATCTCAACTGCGGGAGTGTAGAGAGCTTTCCAAGATACCGTGTTAATTGGTTTAGAGCGTCACCCCCTTCTGTTTTGGATCTCATTGTGTCAGACCAGTAAACAGAATTGAGGTTATCGGGAGAGTTTCTTCCGCGAACAAACCCTCTCCCGAAAACGGAGCCTCTGTTATTTTGACCCTTGTTTAAGAGAATAGAGGTCAAAATGGGAAGGGGGTGGCGCTCTAAACCAATTCATACGGTATGAAGTTTCTCCATGCAATTGCCTATCGGTGTTCAAGAAAACATACTTCTAGGCAAGGGAGCGTTTTCATGAGGTAACGATGGTCAATTCTTATTTTGGTACGGCGCCAGCTCACAATCATCCTCGTTTCCATCCATTCATCCGGGACCTCTTTTGGGTTAGGGCGACCACATCACCTCCCAACCTCTCGATTTATTCACTTTCCTACTGGTCCTACACTTCATTCCAAACATGCTCATCCAGGCTGTGAGTACCTGGATTGTACTTTTTTTTTCACAATAGAGTTTTTTTTATTTTCCACTTGATGGAGAGACTGGTCCATGTTCGTTTTCACCACTTCATCATCATTCTCAAGCTTTCCTTACCTCCTCACCGAACCTCTCCGCCAAGCAAAAGGAGGACGCGTTTCTGCAACCCCTCTCTTTCCGGTCACACCCTACAACAACAAAACACATCAATCCCGAAGTATAGATGCCCATTCGCTCACAACATAATGTCGTCATACTGGAAATCGCCACTGAATCCTTCCCATGCCACCCCTCTTTCGTTACTTGCTGAATTCGGCATGTTGACTCTTGAATCGAGCGTTGCCACGTTCATCCAGACTTTCAGGCAGCGAAGATCGGTGAGAGAAAGAGATAATACCTGGTGGACGGGATCGATCAATGGGGTGTGTGGTACTTGTGCTTGCTCGTGAAGAGGTTATGACATGACTTCACCGGCTGTGGGATGTAGCCAAAGTCACGACCGAAGTCCAGATACGTGCTTTACCACAGGCCTGATCCGGCACACCAAGGTCAAGCATTTTTCACCGACTACAAGTGATTCGCTTTCATCCTCTATCAGACCGTCTCATATCTCCCTCAAACTTGGAGACTTTTCTTCATCGGTTCGAGGACTTCATAAAGAATTTTGAAATGTATAGGTGCTAGTGCGAATTCCAAAGCTTGTAATATCCTACTTAGAGAGTACCATATTTGACTACACATCCTCTCCCATTACACCCTCCTACATATAATTGCTAGCTTAATAAACACCCGAGAGAATAGAGGTCAAAATGATAGGCTTCAAAAACTGGAGAGGCTTGTTCACGGGGGAGACTCTCCCGTTAACCTCAATTCTCTGTAATGAACAGGCACAAACGGGAGAGAGGGGGCGCTAATACGGTATTGTCGTTGGTATGTTTAATATCGAATACCAAAAGTATCATAAATTCTGCTACCTGTTATCTAACTCTCCCAGGCAAAGCAACCACAGCATCCCCACCTCTCCCATTCTCAGGCACTCATCCTCTCATCAAGCTCAAGACCCTTGTTGGCGCGAAGTGAGCATGGATTCCTAAACGCCATTGCATAAACTATTGAACTCAAATCATAATTCGAGGAGAGTGAAGATGTGATTTATAGATAAGTAAGTTCATAGCATTGCAACCCAAACTCCAAAATTTCATTCACGTCATGGTTGGAATCACGGTCGAGTTGGGGTCGTGTAGGTTTGAAGTGTCACTGTCGCGGTCGTGATATTGGTCACCTTCACGTCGCGACCTCAGCAACGACCCAGTTCATACTAGCACTTGAGAAAGTGAGGAATTCAAAGGATGTAGGTAGTTGAACGTAGGTAATTGAACGTAAAGTACGATACCATCCCATCCTAAATCTAAACCAACCCCCCTTCATCAGTGGCATTCAGTGCATCACCCAACTCACACTTCAAAGTCCCCCAAACCCACCAACCATCACACATCACACATCACCCATCACACAAACAAAAAGTAACCCTCCTCCCCACCCCTCCTCTACTCCTCTCCACTGCACGAATGAAACGAAATCACGGTGGAGTCAAGTCCACCACATCGCGGTCAAAATAACGGTCGGTCTCCCTCACGTCGCGACCAAAATCACAGCCCGTACCATCGCAAGCCCCCGACGAACGGCCAAAAGTGAGGCAGGGTGGTGGCAAGGCATATATGGCTCCTGGCACCTAGTCGCATACGTGATTTACCACCCCAACAACAACCTAATAACAACCACCATTAAATTTAATAATTTATAGCTCAAATTAAAGCCCCGACTTTTCTGGTTATATAGATAATCTCTTTTTAAAATTTAATTAAAAATTAAGGTAGGAATTCAAATTCGAAGATTTTTAAACCGAAAATAAATTAAAATAATCTTTATTATTTTCTTATACCTTAAATATCTCGACCCACTTTAATGCTAGCGCCATAAAAAATATATAAGTGTGATTAAGAGATTTAGGGTTATATATAAGTATTATTTTTATATTAAAGTAATAAGAATTATAGAAGTTAATATTATACGTTTTAAGTTATTCAGTATATCGATTATATTTAGATATAACCGGTAACCCTCGGTACCCGAATATCGATAAGCTTCGATAAACTCGATTTATTAATACTTCGAAACTTAATAATATCGATATTCTTAACTATTATTAATTCTAAAAATCTTTAAACTATTAGAATTACTTAAATCGAAAATTCTTAGAACTGAAATCCATTTTGAAATCTATTCAATGATTAGTTATCGGCGTCAAAGTATTATCCCCTTACAGGCTAAGAAATAATTGAAATACCCCTTATATATAGCCGAAAAGGTCCCCACTTTAAAATTGTATTACAAATCAACCACCCATTATAAATTAATAAATGTTACAGATTTGGATAGCGCATTCAAAGTATGTTGTTGAAGTTGGGGTGTTGGGGTGGTCGATAACCGATGCGACTAGGCGCCGGGAGCCATAGAAAGGCATATGTAAAGGCACACTACTAGACTTTTCAACCAAAAATCCAACTACTGCACCCAACTTCATAACCCGGAAAAGGGGGTGAAAACAGTATAACCAACACGGGAGTAGAATCTGCCGGTGAATTTTACCCAAACTCTACACGTTTGTTACATCACGTCATGATTCAGCTTACTGGTCAAGGCAAGTCAAGGAAGGTGGTGTTTGTGTGTGGCGACCAGAAGCACGGCCAGAACACGAGGTGAGACGAGGGGACCATAACAGTGACCTAACCGAAGAGCTAAGAGGCAAGGCATATGTGAAGGCACACGGAGTGTTCAAGTTTCAAAGAGGAAGAAATATGTGAAAGAGAAGATATATTGAGCAGATATATTAAAGTGACCGCTATACGCACCAGGGAATCCTGCAATAAAAGACACAGAAAGAGCATTCATTACTTCGTTAAGAACTTCGTTCTAAATAGCAACATGAAAAGCAAAAGTAATGACTGGCAAGAGTGGAGTCCATATCCGAAAAGAGAAGGAAATCCCCTACATCCTCCGAAAGACGTGTTCCCAAATCCCGATCTCAATCTCGATCAAATGAAAACTTTCCCCCCATTTAGTCAATCTCACCGAGTCTTGGAGAACCACCAACCCAATCATCGCGCTCATAGTATCGGAAAACCAAGTCATAACCATCCAAATCATGCACGATGCGGTCCACTCGTCGATACCCCTTGATCTGATCCATCTTCGCGCTGCGAATCTTGCCATGATCGATGACGGCCTTCGCGTTCACGTTACCGAGGAGGCCCAAATCGCGTACCTCAGCCGTGCCAGACTTCGCCTCAAATAGCGTAACACTGAAGCGGCCAGGGTTGAAAATGTCCACTACGTGCTTGATAATATCGACGGTCTCGCGTCCGCTCTGGCGTCCAGGGACATTGGTCTCGAATGAGGCATAAGAGCATTGTGGCTCCGGAGTGACGTGGACCGTAAAGTAGTGAGTTGCATTGCCTGCCTGGTCTGGAGCCGGGATGACACCATTGGCAGAGAATCCGCATGGTGTGAAGAGATAGGCGTCGACTCTTGCATCGGGGTATCGAGTGGAAGAGTAGACATCAGAAAGTCCACAGGCTTCTGAGACGACCGTGCCCAGAGCATGACCTTCTGTGCTGAGCTCATCTGGAAATTCAACATCGTTGTCTGGAGTAATAACACCTTTATTGTCAGAGGAAGTGTTGCTGAACACGTCAAAGGTGTCATCTGTACTTCCTGCGGTAGTTCCACTCAAGGTCGATTCGGACATGCCATTTCCGCTCAAGTCGCCCAAACTATCAGCTGCATCCTTTCGTGCTTCTTTAGCTCTTTCGGCATGCTTGCCCTCCGCGACCGCACTCGCGTGGTCAAGGTAAAATTGTTTTGCGTTTTCAACCTCTAAATCCGTCATCAAAACCTCGAGAGTCTCATCATCATTGCCGAAACCACTTTGTCCAACAGCAAATGCTGAGCTGGCGGGAAGATTCAAGATCTTTGTTTCAGTTGCGACCTTTTCATTATCAGGGGTCCTTGGTGGCGTAAGGGTCAAGTTGGGGTTAGTAAGATAGAGGTACCAATGGTCGCCGTTCATCTTTCCAACCATGTAGGCACTTCCTCCAGAGAACATATCGTCCAGGAACTTGACTTCATGCTTCCAACTTCGGTGTGGCCCGTGCTGCTTGTCTGGGAATAGAAAGTTCTTGCGGCTGTAGAATACTCTGTACGGAGTTGCCAACTTCTTGACCTCGCCGACGGACTCGGGGCTGGTAGACGGAAATCCGGCCTCTACTGCTGCGATTCTCAACATACGTCGAAGGCCAAGAAGAAGGGTCGTAGTGCCACAGGTCTTGAGGATGAGCTTATGTGGGAAGACGAACATGCTGGATTCCGACAGAAGATAGGCATCGAGATGCTCAGATTCAACGACCGAAAGGACCTTGCAGTTTACCAAGTCCAGCATTTCCTTCCATGATTCCGCCGGTACAGCTTTCAAGCCATTCTTCTTGGCTCCGGGTGGAAGGACATCTGGTCCCGCAGCGAACCAGACCTCTAACAATTTCTCTGGGCCTGCAACAAGTTAATAAAAGCTCCCACCAATTAAGTATAAAACTTGCCTTCGAAAGCACTGCTGCTATCAAGATCGATAGTAGCATCACGATTGATCGTGAGTTGAGGTGTGCCTTCGGATGGCGAGAAGGTGTATTCTGAGGGAATTTCGAGGTTGACCATAACTACGTAGTGTTGGGAAAGATTTTACTTTCTCAATTTCTTATGTTCAAGATGAGGTAGTTGATAGTTGTTTCCTTATTTGGCAAGTACCGTGAAGCACTATCTGCCACTTAGACGAACCTTGCGGTGTTCGCCCAAGAAGAGAAGGCCCACAGAACCGTGGGATATATGATGTGCTGGCGGAGCCAGCTAAATGGGCAGTGTATAAAAACGTCTTTAGGGGACGTTATGGAGGTCGGGTGCACAAAGGGATCGTGAAGTCCTTTTTCGAAGGAATGTTGACTTTTGTTGTTGACCTCGCTCTGTAGATGCCGATACCGTGAGGAGATATCGGGTCTAGCAGACGAGGATTATCTGCGATATGGAAAAATTGATGATGGTTGAAGAGGGGGCGTGGCTTGTGCTATCTGGGCCTGAGAAGAAAGCAAGTCAGCAGGTTTTACACAAGGTGGGTGTCCCGACTGTCCAAACGCAAATGTGTGCTGTCAAGTTTTGGATACTGTGTAGACAAAAATCCCAAGCGCAAACAGCTAGAGAGCTTCTCGAAACATCAGAGGGAGAGAGGGAGAAAACTGACTTTGCTGGCTTAGAGAGGAATCGAAGAAGGTCTTTAGTGCTCATAGAGGAGCCGCAGAGAAATTGTGCTCAAGAATTTTGTGAAGCCACCGCTTTGTGCTCGAGACAATTGGCGTGACCCTATGCAGAGGCGTTGTTCAAAGGTTGGAATTCATCAATGGACAGATGTAGATGGAAGGCGAGGTTGGATATCGCAACAGAGATGGCAGGTCTTTGGCTCAAGACGTGGTTCGTGGTTGGCAGTGGCAGGTTTAGTGACGGGAAGATTTCATGTCGTGTGCGGCTAGTTGGACGTCATTTTTAGTTTGGGCTTCTTCTGGGAACAACTTGCGGTGAAGAGGGCACTTACTGACCACAACAAGAGTGAAGAGTGGTGTTTGCAGTAGGCAGTGCAGTAGCAGTGCCGGGCGATTCAATTGAGGGATGAAGTGCCTACACTTGGGCAATGGTTCGTGGTTGAGGAGGTTTATGAGTGATTTTTAGGATTTTTTTTGATTGGGCCCAAGTCTGGAACTTTGGGCTTGAAAGTGCGGGGCCACCCATCTCCCCCGCTTCCCTTTCTCACACTCGTTGGCCGGCAAGCGATGCGATACAAAGACAAAGTGTGCAACCGCAAATGTAACAACTGACAAAATTGCCATTTTCGCAGTGCAAGATAAGAAACTATGTCCTTCTAATTTGCACAGATCTTGACGCTGGAATTCCTTATTGCTCTCGAGGTTCGAATGTTGAAGCGCTCGAGACCACGAGGATGAGCGATAAAGAGGTTTAGAATGCGCCCCTCCCGTTTTTAACCATAATAGTGTCCGAAACCTTTAAACAGAATTGAGGTTAACGGGATAGCTTCGCTCATGAATAAGCCTCTCCCGGTTTAGGCCCTTTATCATTTCGATCCTTATTGCGCCAGAACACTTAAGAAAATGGAGGTCAAAAAATGGAAGGGGGTGGTGCTCTTGACTAATTAATACGCAGGCAATATTGAAATCGCTTTCAAGCAACGAAAATTTCTAGGTTTCAATTTTTTGCCTAGTTTTTACCATTCAAGTACAATAGAGGGATATGCTAGTAAATCAACTTCATAAATCTAGATCTACATAAGTCAAAGTCAACTTTCTCCAGCTTAAGCGAGCCAGCATAGGAGGAACCATAGCGGACTGACTCGGAACATTAACGACTCTAGTTTCACTACCACCCTAACTTAAGGGACCTAGTCAACGCGGGGTGAAGGCGTAAAAGGTCCCTTGACTGCATCCTGCGAAGCACAAGGATGCGCCGAGGTATCGAGCTGTGGTCAGCACTTAAAAAAAGCTTCTTTTTACCTAACGTAATTCACGATTCTTCGTACGTACTTTAGTCTACCTGAAGAAACCGCAAAAGTGAAGATCCAAGGAAAGATCCCTCACAGAGGTCCCCTCTCGCTCTTTTCTCAGGCCATTTCCAAAGCCACCCAAGGGTGCCTTACACTCGTCGTCGGCAAAGTTGTTCTTCACATATTCCATGCGCAAAGATAGCTCTCTGGGATATAATAGTTTGATATTATACTTTATAATCCGAATGAACTCCGCGATGCAATGTATACCTAGGCGATTACTATACAATATCCAAATATAGAAGGCATCATACATCCTTTTAGTACAATTCCATTGCCCATCAAATGTGCTCGCTAAGAAAATGGAAAACGCCTTTCATGTATGCTCCTTCTTTCCTGCGCCATAATGTAAGATGCTTCAAATCTTCTCTTCCTAAAAAGCAGTGAATTCATTACTTTTTGAGCATATAGCTCAGATCCGGAAGACTTTTCAGTATTCCTTGCACAATATTATCTTGCTCCGTTTCCTCTCTTGTCCGCCGCGTATTGGGCGTGAGTGGTGAGGGAGATATAGGTACCTGGGCATTCACAACCGAGAGGCCCGCTGTAGGGATAGCCTTGGGCATTGTTTTGGGTTTCGTAGCTGGTTTAGCTAGAGGCGCGGCTACAGTCTTTTGGGTCGTGGCAGGCGCCGAATCGAAGAAGGAAAAGTCGGCTGAGGCCCAAGGGTCGACGATGCTTGATGGAGATGAGGAAACGATTGGAATTGTAGGCCTAGAAGCTGGAGGGATAGCGAGTGGAGTGCTCTCGGTTGCTTTCAATCGTTGAGTTGGCTTCAGTGGCACTAGAACGTTGGGGAACACTATCTGGTCGAGGCTCGCAGTAGGTCGATGGCGTTGCAGGGATGCAACTGGAGTTGAACCTTTCTCCCTAATTGGAGGAGATTTCCCATTGAAGCTTTGCGACTTCTTATGCCGTAAACCGTTGGGTCGTGGCAATGGCAATACAGGCGCGGCTCCAAGCACCGGAGAGGATACCATTTCTCCCCATTCGTCATCATCGTCGGATGGCTTCACAACAGGAGCTGCCTGAACAGTTGGCGTATCCGGTTTCTTGAATGAAGGTGACAATATTGTTTCGAGCTTGGTTATTGGAAACAAGGAGTCGTTATTCAATTTGATGCTATTTGAAGATGATTGAAGACTCCTTGATGGACGTTTTGGTTTAGGGGAAGATTTTGAAGCAGAATCGACACTGGAAGTTGACCCAGATCGACGAGACGAACTCGGCCTGTTTGGTGGTTTCTTAGGAGTCTCGGTTGCTGTGTCTGCATTCCAACCAAAATTTAAAACGGCAGCTGGTGATGCTCTTTCAGGCTTCGAGGGCTTTTCTGTCTCCAAGGTTGTCGCAGACTTGGATAAGCTGGTCCTACGTGGCTTCGAGGGAGAGCGGCCCTTTGAAGTAGACCGTTCTTTCACGAGACCTTTAGGCCATTCTCTTGGAATATCGGGCGCAGCGACAGGTTGAACTTTCTTCCTAGAATTCCTCTCGCTAAATGCATCAGCTATCGAGGCAGGTTTGGACTTGGTATCGTTCCACCCGAATATTGTACCAGCCTTGCTATTGCCCCCGAGAACGACTCTGCCGCTGATACGATCTTCTTCAATCCACCGAGCGACAACTTTCAGAGTCTCAACACGCACTTGAGATCGTGCGAAATTGACCCTTGTATAATTCTCGTCATCACCGGTGTTGTGGCGTCTCATCGGGCCATATCTGGAAACGCGATACCACATTTTGCGTTCCTCTGTTGAAGTAAAAGAGTCGTGAGGAATCATATCGGGAACAAAGCACCTCTCTGTTGTGGGATCTTCTGCTAGGTCTGGATAGAGCTTCTCCAATAATGAAGTATTCGGAGTCCAATCAACTGGCCCCAAATCTCGTTTCACCGGAGGTTTGGGATAACTTGTATTTTGGATGTCTTCCACTGGTTGGAATACTGTCTCGGTCGTCATATGATTATCGTCTGCAGGTTCATCATCGTCCGACTGGCCTTCTTCAAAATCCCCAAAATCGTCATCTTCTTCTACTGATTCAGCCTGTTCTTCTTCATTTGCGACTATATCTCTATCGTCTGTAATGTTACCAATGCTCCGACCCCCCTCGACTACACTTGTGCGTCCACTGGTAAAATCGGGGGTTTCCTCTCTCTCAGCAGCCAGGCCATCGAAATGTTCGACTAAATCATGGACAGCCGATGATGTTTTCCTAGACACCCGAGGGCGTTTATGATCCTCATCTAATGAGGTTCGTGGTGATTCAGGAAAGATCTCATCATCGCGGCTCTGTTCGGACGGGGACGAGGATGGCCTCGAGGAAATAAAATCGAGGTCGTTGGAGCTCGGCAGCTTTTCAACTTTCAAAGTATCGCGACCTAGGCCTTCCTCCTCCATCTGTTCCATAGATATGACTTCATTTGTGGCAACCGCTCCTAACTTGTCATCGTTTTCCGGCAGCAGCTCTATTGCAGAGTCTGGCAGATTATTGCCCACTCCTTGTTCGTGTTCCAAGCTCTGTGCAACGCTCGCATTATTGCTATCCAGCTTGTTCGAAAGCTCCTCGCGTTCCACGCAGTGTACCGCAGCTATCGCATGACTTTCTGGTCCGGATGTCCTCCAAGGATCAGGGGAAGCCTGTCGCACTGGATTTGCAGATGTGGCCAGTAGACTCGGAGCCAAATTGGGGATCGAGTCGTCCTGCGCCACCGATGTATCGTTCCATAAGTTGGTAAAATTGTTGGCGCCTGGCAGCCCTGGCTTTGTATCATTGTTTCCCCCTGGACTGCCAACCCAATCATCATTTCCTCCATCCAAGCCAGATCCTGCTGCCGACGGCCTCTCTGCCCAGTCTCCAAACCCATGATTCTCCTCCTCCGTCCCGGCGTCTCCCCACGGAGATTTCGTCTGTTGTTGCAAGGCCAAGCTTGATATCTGAATAGGGGTTGTTGGTTGAACCTCATCGCTGGTCTTGCCCAAGGCGTCATTCTTTGTATGTTGCTGCGGGAGAGATGAGGGGGTCTCATCTGCCCATGGCGAGCCCCAATCGTCCTCCATATCCACAGGAGTTCGAAGAGTCTCGCATAGTGATGCTGATGTTGTGATGTCGCCCAGCCCAACACCACAAAGTCAACTCGGTCCTACGTTTCGCAATGTTAGAGAGTTGAAGGAACGAACTTGCAGATGGATCGACGAATCAGAAAATGGAGAACGGATCCGAGGCTGGGGTCGGCAAGACCCCGGTAGCCGGAACAATGACGTGCCTTGCAGCCTTGTTCTTTTTTTCTCACTTTGCTCATGATTGATAATCGATAAGAAAACCACGGGCTGCTGCACAACATCTTCGGCCTCTCCCCGCTTGATACTCGTACAACATGCGACAACAACCCCACGATTCCTTCGACTGAGACCGATACCGAGCCATAATACCGTCCCATCGAGATGTCACTAGCCAAGGTCAAACATATTGTCCTTGTGAGTCTTCCTTCTCACCATGCACTTGCGCAGAAACCCACACTAAACTGTCGATTTCTAACAACAATGTAGGTTCTGTCAGGAAAGGGCGGAGTGGGCAAATCGTCTGTGACAACACAATTGGCCCTCTCGCTCTCCCTCGCTGGCCATTCTGTTGGCATTCTCGACATCGACCTCACAGGTCCTTCAATTCCTCGGCTCTTCGGTATCGAATCTTCCAAAGTCACCCAAGCTCCTGGTGGATGGATACCAGTCCCAGTACATGCTGCCAACCCCGCGACGGGTACGGGGTCACTTTCTTGCATGAGCCTTGGCTTCTTATTGAGGGAAAGGGGAGATGCCGTGGTGTGGCGCGGTCCCAAAAAGACAGCCATGGTTCGCCAGTTCCTATCAGACGTCCTGTGGGGGGAGCTCGATTACCTGTTGATTGATACGCCTCCAGGAACATCGGATGAACACATATCCCTGGCAGAGACCTTATTGAAGAACGCTCTCCCTGGACAAGTGGCAGGAGCAGTGGTTGTGACGACCCCCCAAGCGGTGGCTACTGCTGATGTCAAGAAAGAGCTGAATTTCTGTGTCAAAACTGGCATCAATGTTATTGGGGTTGTTGAGAATATGAGTGGGTTTGTATGTCCCAATTGCTCAGAATGTACAGACATTTTCAGTAAGGGAGGCGGCGAGGTTATGGCTCAAGAATTCCACGTTAAATTCCTCGGGAGGGTTCCTATCGATCCGCAATTTATCATGTTAGTCGAAACCGGCAGACGACCTATATATCCAGTGGGAACACAAGTTAATGGACAAGACATTGGACAATTTGAGAACATCGACAATGGATCGGATTCCAAGGATGCTACGCTGTTGGTGGGAAAGTACCAGATATGCTCACTATATCCTATTTTCCGAGACATTGCCAAGGATGTCGTTGCGGCCGCAGCATAGAGAACCACTCGATTCGGAATTTGGATGCATAGCGATGGCGCAATTAAGGGGGAGGTTGTGGAAAATCCCTACTTCTCACGATACCTTATCTTTACGGTCGGTCATGAAAACACCATTTCTTGACAATTAAGCCAGAAGTCTCAGTTGTTGAATGAGCTATATCGATGTGAATATAGCCCCACTGCATCCGGAAATCACCACTAATTCCTCTAAAGGTATCGCAATTGTGATTGCTATATGGCATTACTCACCCCTTGAGAACTTAATCAAAAAGTAGACAAAAAAGGTAGGCTTCTCGAATTTTCTCATATCTCTGCCAAGCGGCTGCTGATAGGCTTCCCGGGGTTTTTCTGCTTTGATCATCCCAATAGCTCCTTGGCCACGACTTCTATCTTTTTCGATGCACATTTTCTTTCGTTTTAGCTTGATTTTTTACTGTTGCCATTTACGGTGTCAGGAAGAGATTCAGTAGACCATTCTATTAAATTTATTCCCTCAGTTTTTCGATTTGTCCATTCAAAGTGTAACGAACTGACCGATTAAACGCCGGTAAATTACAATCAACCAAGCATTCCAAGACAACCCCAAGAGCTCCAAGGAACTTTCAAGACTTTGGAACTTTCCCGACATCTTCTCGTCCTTCCATACCTGACGAATGACAAGTTTTATTGGCAGAGTCAAATGAGCGATCTTAATTTATGATTGGCTTCCCCCCTATCAGCCAGCAAGGATATTACCCGAGCGACATTGGCGACAGTTCAAACTCAACGTAGCTTATCCATGACTCCGGGGTGCTGGAGCTCAAAGATCTGGGTCTCATCTTGGGGAAAGCAATTGCTACATCTCATTGGCTGATTGACCTCTACCCTATCGTAAGTTCCTAACCTTGTTCTTGCCGAAGTTCGCGATGCCTCCGCAGAGTTCACATGCCCCATGGGACGACCCATTACCGGTACCAACGACGGATAAAGGGAGAAAGGCCGTGGTGGAGAACTGGGCGACGACGGCGGCCTCATAGGTCGCCGGTATCAGCCGTCTCCTCGATCCCGAGATCGAAGTATAAATACGTATGACCCTTCCAGAAGGTTGCTTGAGGCCGTCCGACCACTCCTTCTCAGAAAATCTCCTTTTCTTCCTTTTCTTCCTCTCTTTTTGATACCCCCGACCTTGTGTTGCTGCTACAGTAGCACACACTCTTCAGGATGGCGGACAGCAAAGACGAAAAGATGACGGGGACGAGCTCGAGTAGTGATTCTCCTGTCTATCAGACGACGAGTGGTGGTGCGGAGATCACCTCCTTCGCTGATCCGAATGAGAAGTTAAGCTTCTGGACGAGGATGGGTGTCACTCCAGAGTCTTTCAAGCGTCGTCATTTGGCAGGGGAGAATCAGCTTAATGAGACCATGAAGCCGCGACATCTTCAGATGATTGCGATTGGTATGATTCCTTTGATGGAAGATCTTATGAGAGCTGGAGCTCACATATTTTATAGGTGGTTCTATTGGTGCTGGTTTCTTCGTCGGGTCTGGTGGTGCTCTGAGTCGTGGTGTAAGTCTATGAAAGCCGTTTTCTTGGGTGATATGGTAACTAATAGCTTTCTAGGGTCCGGGTACTCTCCTTATCGATTTCCTCATCATGGGTGTCATGATCTTCAACGTCGTCTACGCTCTTGGTGAACTTGCTGTCATGTATCCTGTCTCTGGTGGTTTCTACACATATTCAACTCGCTTCATCGATCCTTCTTGGGGATTTGCTATGGGATGGAGTAAGTTTCAGCGAAGGAGATATGCATTCGCAGTAGCTAATGGTTCCTAGACTACGTCTTCCAGTGGGCCATCGTATTACCTCTCGAGCTTATCGTCGCATCATTCACTGTTGGATATTGGAACGACGAAATCGATGTCTCTGTTTGGATTACACTCTTCTGGGTCGCCATTGTCCTCATCAGCGTTGCCGGTGTACTCGGCTACGCAGAGGCAGAGTTCTGGGCTAGTGTCTTGAAATTGCTTGCCGTTTGTATCTTTATGGTCGTTGGATTAATCCTCGGTATGCTTATTCATCTTCCTTCCTCCTTCTAGTGGACTTCACACTAACAACCCGTAGTCCTAGGTGGCGGTCCGTCCCGCGGGATATACTCCGAATACTGGGGCGCCCGTCTCTGGTACGATCCGGGGGCCTTCAAGAACGGCTTCAAAGGTGTCTGTTCCGTCTTCGTCACAGCAGCCTTCGCCTTTTCAGGAACAGAACTTGTCGGTCTCGCCGCCGCCGAAGCCGAGAATCCCGCAAAGTCCCTCCCAGGTGCCATCAAGCAGGTATTCTGGCGAATCACCATCTTCTACGTTGTCGGTCTCCTCTTCGTTGGTCTCCTCGTCAGCTGCAACGACGACCGTCTCCTCGGTGCCAACCCCTTCATCAACGTTGCCGCTTCCCCCTTCGTTATCGCTGCCAAGGATGCCGCTCTCTTCGGCTATGATGACTTTATGAACTTCATCATCCTGGTGTCCGTTATGTCCATTGGAAACTCGGGTGTTTACGGTGGTTCGAGAACTCTTACTGCGCTTGCGGAACAAGGATATGCGCCAAAGATCTTCACGTATGTTGATCGTGCTGGTCGCCCGTTGTACTCGACTATCGTCATCCTCGTTTTTGGACTGCTTGCCTATGTCACCAAAGCCTCAAACGGAGCCGTCGTCTTCGATTGGCTGCTGGCTTTGTCTGGTCTCGCGGCACTTTTCACTTGGGGATCTATCTGTCTGGCGCATATCCGTTTCCGTAAGGCGTGGGCATACCATGGTCACACTCTTGATGAAATCCCATTTAAAGCCGTCTTTGGCGTTTACGGTTCTTGGTTAGGCCTCTTCATCATTGTCTTAGTTCTCATTGCTCAGGTAAGCCTTCCCCTCCCCATGCTCCCCCCAAAACCATATCTAACACACCACAGTTCTACACCGCCCTCTGGCCCCTCGGCAACGACGGCAAAATCGGCACCGCCGAAGACTTCTTCAAAGCCTACCTGGCCATGCCCGTCGTCATGTTCTTCTGGCTCGTGGGCTACCTCTGGAAAGGCAAGGGCTGGCTGCGCACCACTGAGATGGACGTGGATACCGGACGCAGACCCGTCGATTGGGAGACGATCAATGCGTATAAGGCTGAGGTGGCGGGCTATCCTATGTGGAGGAAGATTTATGTTACTGTGTTTTAAGTGTGTAGGAGTAGGGGGAAGGAATGGGAGGTGGGGGTAATGGGTGGTAAGGGGGAGGGATGGAGGAGGGGGAAGGTGTATAGTATATGGAGATGAGTTGAGTAATCAAGCCATTTCCAAAGCATGGGTTGGGGTCTTTCTGTGGCTGTGGTATTACACATTTTAGATTTCTTATAATAGTATACCCCTTCAAATTATCAACCGATCTTCGCTCAAACTATATTCCATTCTCTTGTGATTCTTGAGACAATAGAAAATAAATTGAACGTAAATCATATAGAGTGACGAAGGGGAAGAAGAATAGTCAGGTTGTCGTGAGGAAAGAGACCCAGCACTTAAGGGATCTCGATAAATAAAATAGGACTGTAATTTTACTGTCCGCTGAACCGCGATGAAATTATGCTCGAATTTCTTGAAAGGTAATAAGAGAGATTAGGTATGGCGCTTACAACAAATCACTAACAGAGAAGTCAATCTCTCACCATCCCTCATCCCCGTATACATCCCCTCCTCCTCCTCCCCCTCCTACCTCACTACAACACATGATCAACATTAACCCTAGGCCCCCTAAACCACCTCCGCGCATCAACCGCATACCAAACCAACGCCAAAAACATCAAGCCCCCATATATCAAACACGAATAATTCATATTCTGCGCATTGAGATCGGAGCCTAAGAAAGCGGGGAAACACAGGATGGGTACCATGAGCGCGACGAAGGAGACGCCGATGGCGGAGATGGGGGTTGAGAGGTGGCCGAGGTGCCAGGGACCTTGAGCGTGGATTAAGCTGGCGTCATTGGGAAGTTATGGGGAGGAAGTCGGAACCGTAATAAAGGGAGAGTGACATACCAGGTTTAAACCTCCCCCCCGCAAAGAAAAGTTTCAAAGCTATGGGGAATATAAACGCAACGTACTGCGCAATAGCACCCATACTAAAAACAGCCCCAATCGCCGCATTGCCCGCAAACATCAGCGAACCGAGCACGATACAGATGATCACGACGGCCCAGACGGCGTTTACGGGCGTTTTGGTGCTGGGGTTGACGATTTTTAGCCAGGTGGAGAAGGGGAATGCGTCGTCCCGGGAGTAGGCGAATGTTACTCGGGAGGCGCTTACTAGGATTCTGGGGGGAGTTAGGGGTTGGGGGAGGGGAGAGGAGGAGGGGAGAGGGAAAGGGGGGTGTACCCTAGGCCGACGAAGAATTGCGCGAATATTATTAGTGAGAACATGGCGAGTCCTGCTTTTGTGCCGAGGACTTGGAGACATAAACTACCCTACACAGAGGCTCATTAGCTATGGCTGGACTGGTGTAATTGGAGCGGATGCTAACCATTGGCTGTCCGAATGGCCCATCCATGACACTTGCGACGTCCTTTATGGTATAGGCAATCACCAATATAATTGCCCAGCCTAGATACAGGCCGATTTGAGATGTCATGACGATAGCTCGTGGACATGCAATGTTGGCGTTTGAGCATTCTTCGGAGAGGTGGAAGGGGGCACTTTAATGTTAAGTCAGTATTGTACTTTAAGTTGGAAAAGATTTTTTGAATTGGATTCATAATGTTGGTGTTGTAGGTCTGAGGCATGTGGAATGATTCGCAACTTACTCGAAGCCCGCAATCGTCCACTGAGAGACATATCAGCATCATCTCCACTAGAGAAGTGTTTACACCTACAATAACAGAAAGAAACCCCATCAAAAACGCAAACCCAGTCGGCCATTCCGTCCCGTTAACAATCCCCTTTGAAGTCCAAACATATTCATTCGTGTTTACCTTCGGGCTATTAATGGAGCCTGCGGGCATCCATATGATAAAGACGAATACCACGATCAGATTAACGATTGCCCCGAATGTGTTCAATCGTGCAATGAATTTCGACGATTGCATGGTAAGCAGGCCTTGGATGATCAATAACGCTGTGAGGAGGAGGAATATGTGGTAGATCTGCACTGTGTAGGTAGGATGGACCATCTGGACTGTGGAAAGAATCATGGCTGATGAAGCGAAGTTGATGCCGCAGGGTCCAGTAACGAGTCCAAGGAAGTTTGACCATCCGGTAATCTACGGGTTGTAAGCATGTTTACTGTTTAGTGGCTCTGTCTTGATCTGATCTAAAAGATGGTACTTACCCAAGCACATATTGGACCCCAGCCATCTGGTGCAAGAACCGAAGCTGCATAGTAAAGACCTCCAGAAGTTGGCATACTCGAACAAATCTCAGCCATTGCGAGAGCGACACATTGAATGAAAATACCGGCCACCAGCCAACCCCAGACAGATCCTGCCACGCCAATATATCCAAGATTATATATCAGTGTAGATGCGACCGATGGCAACAGTCCCAGGACGGAAAACGATACGGAGAATGAAGACCATATCGAAAACTCCCTCTTGAATTCCTGCTTGTAACCTAGTGCAACTAAGACTTGCTCGTCATTGTTTGCTTTTTGATCATTAGCATAGTCTTCTGTTTTCTGTAAGACTGGCGCAACATTGACAGTCGAGTCGTCACTGGTGTGAATGTTCGTTGATATCATGGCGAGGTTTTAAGGAATTCCGAACAGTTGACAATAAAAACGAAAGGCTTCGAGCAATGGAAAGGAAATTGGAAGTAGCTAACTAAGTAGTACCTAGCTAATCGCCTGTCGAACGAAGGACCGACTACGAATAGTGTGACAGTAGATCAGTAGATAGGGAACCTTGGTACACTATGCAGAGGCGGGTATGCTGTATTACGCCAGATACGCACGTCTACCACTGAATTGGTTCTCGGGTTTCAATTGAGCCCTTGTATCTGGCATCAATCTGGCGAAGCATAACTTCTGCCTAGACAACTGAATACAACAACTTTTGGAGAAGAGAAAGAAATGGAGTGGAAAGAGGCACGATCAACGCAGTCGACATCAAATCACAAGCTTAGCTGGGTTGTCACCAGCATTCTGAAATGCGTCGCACAACTCCACCGATAAAGAAAAAGAGAACAAATTCTGGTATTATCTTACTCTCAGAGGCCGGAAAATTCAGATGAGAGGTTCGGTAAGACTTGCTGGTTCTCGGCCATACTGACGTCCGATCCCACAAGTGACCGCTCAAAACGCCATGAAAGTTGTACTTGTAATCATTCCACACTCTCTGAAAGATTGAAAAAAGAAAGGGCAAACACGAGAAGTAAAAACGGCAGGTAATTGGCTCTTTCGATTTCTGTAAAATAAGCCCTTTCCAGCCTCTTGGAGGAGAATATGAATGCTCATTGGCAACAGAAGCCGAAGAGTCAGCACTCGATGGCCGAGACTTGTTTTTGAGTCCCCGTGTCTTGCTGTACTCGGACAGTTTCAATTCGGACGAAGATACACATTAATCGGTTTATAAGACAATCTTCTCCCATTCCACAAATCATTGTGCTAAAATCCCTGAGAGAATCCACATCAAAACAGGAGACGGTTGGCGCCATAGACCATCAGACCAAAGCTTTCCGCTTTGGCCTCAATATTCAGAAGAAAGAAGGCTTCGTTCTTCAAGACTGGCTGATAGAGGGCTTATGGGCCCTGTCGAGGCCCGTGCGCGGCGCTAGCATACAACTAGCAAAGCGTGAATCCGTCGCTAAGTGCAACAAGAGTCTCAATTGACAATTCTCGTAGATTAGCTGATGCAGTGACGCGTCCAAAACGGGGAAAGGTGTTCTCGCAGATAGAATTGATATTGATAAGGTATACAGCACATTCTGCAGCAAAACAGAGGTACCGGTACTGTATGAGAAGAGCGAAAGAGGAGACGACGCCCCGAATGAGCTTTTTACGACATCGTCACTTGGTCTGCGCTTTCGAGCGGCTATGGTGACAAAGCCGAGGCCGAAAAAATGCTCGCATTCGAGGAATTCGGCAGTGTAATCGTAAGAGAAGTGATGTCTGATCTGATGTTGAGAGAATTTCAGAGTGCGATGGGGTTGGAATTGAGGTTCTAGCTACTCTAATATAGATATCAAATCTCTTTATCCTATAACCCTACGGTGGCAGGGCAACAACTATGATTAGAATGCGCCAAATAAAGGTTATATACCGTTTAATATTAGTTAATTTTATTTGCAAAAGATTAACCCCTAAATTTTTGACGTATAATTATTTTGATATTAATTAAATTTATTTATAAAAAATTAACCCCCAAAATAATAATTCATAATTACTTTAATATTAATTAAATTTATCTATAAAAGATTAACCCTTAAAATCTTGACTTATAATTACTTTATTATTAATTAATTTTATTTATAAAATATTAATTTATATAATCGCTAATAATAAATAATCTAATTTTAAATGATTTTATTTTAGAAAAATATCGATTTAAATTAGAATATATATTTTTTCGTTTCTATAAATTAATATCTTTTATTCTATTATTTTTTTATATCTATTAATATATTTATAATTTATAAAAAATCTTTAATCTTATTATTTAAAGCTTTCTTTATTATAATTATGTTACAGGTCCAGATCTGTGACCCTTAAGTAGTCGAGTAGCATATTGGACTTCCATCCAATAATAGTCCCTTTTTGGGCAGTTCACTGTTGGTTCACTGTTGGTCTAGTGGTAAAGCTACTCACCCTCCTAGCCTGTGACAAATTATTCCTTAAACTCTTTTAATATTATAATCGGAAAAAATATTTTAGTTTAATATTAATATAATAAATATTAAATAAGGATCTAATATAATTATATTAGAAATAATTCTTAAATAAAGAATAATTATATATTAATATATTTATTATATTTTTTAATATTATTATTAATTTTATAATTATAATATACTCTATTAAAATAAGTTTTTAAAATTATATATAATTAAAATGATTTCTTTTTATTTAAATAATATATATATTCCCGAAATACTATTATTCTATATTTATATATTAATATTATTTCATAATTTATATAATAAAAAAGGTTTAAAGAATTTCTTATCGAATATAAATTTATAAAACGAATGATAATAATTATTAAAAGATTAGATTTAATATAAATAAGAATTCGATTTAAAAGAAATAATAAAAAAATATTAAAAATAAGAATTTATATTTTAAAAGTATTAATAACTTTTAGATTTATTATAAAAATATTATCATTTATTAAAATTATATTATTATTCTTTATATTCGATCGAATCTTATATTCTTTTTTAAAGTTTAATTAGATTATATAATATTATAATTTTCGTTATTAAAATAAATATTAAAGAGGAAAATAACGATATAATCTTTCTATTTTAAAAATAATATTATAACGGGATTAAAACGACATATTATTAATAGATTTAACATAAAGAAATTATAAAATTAACGTTAATATAATTATATTTATAAAATAAAAAGTAAATATATATATAAATTTTATTATAATGAATTCTTATTAATATCTAATTAATTTAAAGAATTTAAAAGCTAAACCTAAAATAGATTAAATATCTAAATTTTTAAAAATAATAAAATATTCATTTATAATTTATAAAAACTTTTAAATTATAAAAATCTTTATTCTTTTATTAAAATATTATTTTCTATTCTTTTTCTAATTTATATATAAACTTATATAAATATAATATTTATTATATTTATAATAAATATAAATAATTATTTATAAGCTAATATTATTTTTTTAAAACTTTTTCATAAAGAATCTTCTAATTTAATAGAAATTTCTTATATAAATATAATTAATATTATTATAAAATAACCGAAATGAATTAATAATTAATATTTTTTTATATTAAAAAGAATATCTTTTATTATAAATCTAATCTCTTTTTTAAACCGTTAAAACTCTTTAAAATTAATTTAATTTAAAACATTTAATATCGATAAAAAAAGCGTAATAAAACATTAAATATTTATATTAAAAAGAAGCAAAATTAGATTATTAATACTTTAAATACGAATCGAATTATATAATATAATAAATAAATTAAAATAAATTATATTATTAAACTTTTATAATTATATAGTATTATATTTTACCAATTTATTAACATCTTTTATTCTCTTTTTTAATACCCCTATTTTCTCTTTTATTATATTTATTTTCTTTTTTATTATATTTATTTTCCTTTCTATTATATTTAATTATTCTTCGATTACTTCTAATTTTTTATTTAATTTTTCTTTTTTTTTTCTCTTTTTTTAATATTCTTTATTTAAAAAAGAATATTATATCTATTTTTAAAGAGATATCTTTTAATTTATTAAAGTTCGGAATTAAATTATTTTTTAATATTTCGATATCTATTTTTATTATTAGAATATTTTTTATATCTTTTCTAATTTTAATGATAAATATATTAAATAAGCTTAATATTATTTCGTTATTAAAGCGAATAATTGAAATCGTAATAAAAGAGATTGGAATAAAAGTTATATTAATTAAAATCGTATTAATAGGAATAATAATTAAAGGGTTAATAAGAATAATAATAGATTTAATATTTAATAGAATTTTTAAATTCTATTTAAGAGAAAATTCGGACGATAAGATTATAATAGCCTCTTTTCCCTTATATATAAGGATATTCGATTTACGAAATATAATTAAATTTTTACCTTTCTTTAAAAAGAAAAAGAATTTAATTTCTTTAATCTATTTAATAAAGGAAATAATATAACGGAATAATTCGGATATTATAAGATAATAAAATAATAATTAAAAGATTATTAAAAGCTTAAATTTAATGAAAATAAATAATTAAAAATAAAAATTAAACTTTTAATATAATAATATTATTAAAAGAAAAAGAAAAATATAAAATATAAATATAAAGATTTAAGCAAAAACGCGATTTATTCGATAATTTATATTAATTTGATTATTCTTTTATTTCTTTAATATTCTATAAATTATAATTTCTATAATTTTAATTAGAAAATTTTAATTTCTTTTAAAAAATATAATAGAATATATTAAATGATATATTAATAATTTTCTTCTATTTTTTAATTAAAAAAAAAGATTATATAATTATATTAATATATATTAAAAAGAAATAAAATAAATAATTATCTTAATATTATTATTAAACGAATATTCTTTTAATATTTAATTAAATTAAAAAGAGGATTAAATAAGAATTTATAATCTATTATAAATCAGGTCGCGATTAATCTATTATATTATAAATCTTCTTTTCTTTTAATTAATATATTAATATAAATTAATACCTTTTATAAATATAATATCATATCATTTATATACTTATATAAAGCTTAATAAAGATTTTTTATTATATTAAAGATTTATAAAAAATATAAAACTCTAAAAATTTCTATTAAATTATTCTTTATTTTATTATTTATAAATAGATTAATAATCTTTATTCTAAGAAAATTCAAATTCAATTATTAAAAACCCCGATTTTATTATAATAATAAATATTTAAAATAAAATATAAAATAATCTTATTAAAAACTCCTTATATTAATTATTTATTATTTATTCAATTCTCTTTTCTTCTCTTTAATTAATATATTTATAATAATTAATACTTTTCTTTTCTTAATATTATTACTTTTAATTATTTTATTTAAAATATTAATTTCTTTTTCCTTTTAAATCTATTTAATCTTTTATTATTTTCTTTTTAATTATTATATTTAATTTAATTCAAATATTAACTTTTATTATATTATTTATAATTCTAATTATCTTTCTTATAATTATAATCTTTTTTTTAAATACTTTATTTTTCTTTAATAATCTATTTTTTATAATTTTCTCTAAATAGTAATTTATTTATATTAAATAAATAACCTTTCTTTTAATTATTTTAATAAATCTCTTTTCTTTTTTAATAATAAAATATATTTAATATAATTTCTTAAACTTAAATCTCTAAATATAATTCCGAACTTTCTTATAATTTTCATTGATATAAATATTTATTATTTTAATAAAACGATTAAAAATAAGAATAAGAATAAAAGAAAACGAATATATTAACGGTTCTAATATATCCTTTATATTTACTAATATTATCTTATTATTCTTCTTCTTTCTTTCTTTATTCTTATTCTTATTTATATTATTATTACTTTTATTCTTATCCTTTAAATTAAAGAAAATAAAGGTAAAAGTTTTAATATACTTTTAATTAAATATTAAAAATCGAAATCTAAGATTAAGATTAAGAATAAAGCTTTCTAATTTTAAATCTATTATATAATTATAAGAACGATTTTAATTAATAAATTTATTAGATTCCTTCTCTTAGAAATGAATAAATTAGCTTTAAAATTTATTTATTTTTATTATTATTCTTAAATTCTTTCTTTTAACATTTATTAACATAATAATATTTTCTATTAAAAGGTTATTTAAGAATATAATTAAAGAAAAAACTATTTTTAAAAAGTTAATAAATAGATACTAATAATCTTTTATTATTTTTAGAGTTTAAAATTATTTATTTTTAATATAAGATTAATTATACTTTCATTTAATAAAAAGTTTTCTATTTTAAATACTATTTATATTATTATATTTTCCTTATCTTATGACTCTTTAATTAAAGTTTAATTAATTTTAATTAAATTATAAATAATATCTATTTTTATTTATTATTAAATTAACCTCTTATTAATAACTTTAAGGTTATTTTTCTTTATTTATAAAAAAATCGTAATTATTTAAGAAATAATCTATTATTAATAGAATTATATAATTATAAGGAATTCTATCTTTAATTTTTTCAAAATAATTATTTATATTTTAATATTAATCTAATTCTAGAATTCGATTTTAAAAGTATAACCTTTTTTAATCGAAAGGATTCAATTATGTATAATTCCGATTTCTTTTATAAAAGCGTAATATTTAATAATTATATTATTTTTCTTATAATTAATAAATTTATTAAAAGTATGTTTAACTTTAAAATATATACTAATTTTACGGAAATTTCAAAGATCTTTTAAATTAATTAAAATAAAATAAAGATAAAAAGAAACAAAAATATTTAAAATAAAAGATCGATTAATATAAAATATTATAATTGAATAATTAATTAATTAATTAATTGAATTTATGAAAGTTTAAATAAAATAAATGAATAATTAATATCCTTTTTTTAAAAGAAATATATATATATTTTCTTAATTATATTAGATACCCTTTATTTATTAATTATATATTATTTTTATTATTAAGTTATTTTAATCTATTAAGAAATATTAAGAGATATTATTAATATTAATATATAATATAAATTTAGTTCTATTATTATAATAGAAAAATTATCAACTTTCTAAAAAAAAGAAATAGAAATAATCTAAAAGATATTAATAATATTTCTTATTACTTTTCGAATTAATTAAATTATCCGGATTTCTAGAACTTCTTTAAAAGAATAATTTATTCGGGTAATTAATAAAGGTTTTATAGATTTCTTCCTCTTTTAATTAATAAAAGATTTAATTTCGATTTAGATTAATTTAAGATATATATTATTATATAAAAGATATTTTTCCTTAGGATTAATACGATTATTTATATTAGATTCCGCTATTTATAAAACCGATAATTATTAATCTATTCTAAATATTTTTTATTCTATTTTTAATGAAAATGAATATAGATTCCTTCTTTATTATTTTACCTTATTAGTTTTTATATATTAAAAATCAAATATAATACCAATTATAATATTATCTTTTAATCGTTATTATCGATATAATAATATAAATATATTATCCTTTAATTATTATTATTATAAATAATATAAAAGCGTATTATTATTCTTACATTAATTAATCTATTATTATAATCTTATTAAAAATCCTATTAAAATAATAAAATAGAAATTAAATTATAGATTCTATTATTATAATTATTATTTATTAAATTATTATTATTAGAAAATTAATTTCTTTTAATATTAAGAAAAAAATAAAAATATTCAATTTAAATTCATTATTTTAAATATTATAAAATTTATAAATAGGTTTTCTTTAAATCAATATATATATATATTATAATTATCTTAAATAATATTAAGAATAATATTAATATAATCTTATTTTTCATTATATTTGTTTGGATCCACATCATCCTAGCTAGTCACGTGTAGTCGGCGCAGCCGGCTATACCTCGTATCCTCTCCTTAAGACCTCTTCTCTACTACACAGACTACACAGAATATATTATCATCAAACCAGAACCACTCTACGAGTACTCATACCTGTGAAACCAACAATATTAAACGATAATATTAATATAAATAATAATGAAACTAATATTAAGAATAAGATTAATATTATTAATTAATATAAAGGAAATTTTAATAAGAATATAAAAATAAAAGATATTCTAAACTTTAATATAAGAATATATTATAACCTTAAAAAAGATTCTAAAAACGAAGATTTAGAATTAAAGAATATATATAATCTATTTAAAAAAAAATAAAACATAAAATTTAAACGATATTATAATAGAAAAAGTTAATAAAATAATTCTAAATATATCTTTATTTAAAAATATTATAATTCCTTTTTTTTTCTCTATTAATTCTTTTTATTATAAATATCTAATTATTAATAGATTGAATTTATTTATTAAAAGGTATATTATAAAAGAAATATAAATAATTAATTATTTTTTTTAAGGTTTATTATATATATATTAAATTTCTTATTATTTAATATTTATTAAATATAATTATGATATAAATTCTTATATAGCTTTTATTAGAAAAAAAATTCGAAATTTACTATTTATCGTTATAAAGAATATCGTTAACCCTATTATTTCCTTAAAAGTATAAAATCATATAAATAATTTTTATATATATTATTAATTCCTCGTTTTAAGAAATAATATTAAGGCTTATATATAAAGGAATTAACTATTTATCGAATTATATTTATTAATATATTTTCGAATAATTTTCGTAATATTTTTAATAAAAAGATTTATTAGAATCTAATTAATAATAAGAAAAGATACTTTAAAAGATAAATCATTTTATAAATATTTAGATTTAATTAATTCAAAGAATACTTATAAATATAATATTTTAAATACTCTTAAATAGATTCAATATTATAAAGTTTTAGAATTATTGTTACAGGTCCAGATCTGTGACCCTTAAGTAGTCGAGTAGCATATTGGACTTCCATCCAATAATAGTCCCTTTTTGGGCAGTTCACTGTTAGTCTAGTGGTAAAGCTACTCACCCTCCTAGCCTGTGACAATTATTTAATTATTCCGATTATTTTTATCAATTTTAATCTTTTATTTAAATTATAATATAAGGTTAAGAATATTCTATTATTTATAATTATTCTTAGTTTTAATAAATATAAAGATTTGAATTCCTTTCTTTAATTTATAATAAACGAATTATAAAAACTAAAAGATAGAATTTTTATAATTATATTTAATATCTAAAATTTAAATATATTAATTAAAATTCCATCTAAATTATATATTATATTTATAATTATTTTTAGAAATAAATTTAATTCCTCGAATATAAATAATATAAAATAATTTAATAATTTAAATCGATTATACTTATATTATATAATTATCGTTATATATATATATAATAAATATAGAATCTTTTATATATTAAACGAAATTATAAATCCTAAAATATATTACGATTTATATAAAACTATTAATATATAAGATTACTTATTAAAAGGATTTATAAAAGATAACATAAAGAAGTTTTTAAATATTATAAAAAGAAATATTCTTTTAAAAATAGAATTATTAAATTTGTTAAAGAATTTTCTACCCGATTTTATATATTATATTTTGCAAAATTTAATAATAAGATTATATAAATTAATAAATAATATTAAAAAGAAATAAAAGGCTAAATAATATATAATAAAAAAGGTATATTATAAATATTATATAAAAGAATATAATAATTAAAAATCATTATTAAGGATATTAATAATAGTAATTATAATAATAATTATTTTTAATTAATTTCTATTATTAATCCCTTAGAAAATTTAAGAAGAAATAAATAAGTAAATAAAATAATATTATAAATAGATTCCGATAATTCTAAATTAAAGCCCTCGATTTATATATTAATATTATAATAACTTTAAAGTAATAAAATAAAAGGCTTTTTTAATCTAAGATAATATATTATTATTATAATAATTAAAGAATAATTTTCGACCTTATTTATTTCTTATAAACCTATTATATATAATATATATCGATGCTTATAATTAGAATTTATTTCGATCTAAAATCGATACCTTATATAAGAATTATTAAGAGTTTATATATCGATAAAAAACTTTATTTTATTAGAATAATAATATTAATATTAATATATATAGAATTAATATATATATAATATTCCATTTAAATATATATTTTCTTAAAGCTTAAAATATATTAACTTTTAATTAACCGATTATATTATTAATTTGGGCCTTATAATAATATAATAAGTAATCTTAATAGAATATTATATTAGAATCTTAAAAGGAATAATTACTTTTATATTTAATATAAACGCGGATTTAATAAATAAGATTATAATAATAGAATATTTAAATTTCTTTTTTTTTTATAAAGCTTTTATCGTTTATTCTTTCGAATTCTAAATTTTAAAACGTTTCTAATATTATTATTATTTAAAAACAATTTCTTATATATAATTAAAAATAATATAAAAATTATATAAAAGAATATATTATATAACTTTTATAATTAATTAAATATAAAAGGAATTATATGAATAAGAGAATTCTTTATTAAGAAAGAATATATAATATTTTAAAAGAAATTTTATTTCTAATATAATTATTTACTTAAATCTTTATAAATATAAAGAATAATATAATTAATTCATTGAAATAATAATTAACGTGGTTTATCAGCGAGTCGGCCATATCACCGAGTCGGCCAGTTTCCCCCACATTTCACCCTCTTGACTTCGACACGCGTTTTCTTAACC